>MCJB01026077.1:36517-87436 GCA_002018475.1 Nicotiana obtusifolia
CCCCCCCCCCGCAACAACAGGTGTCACTCATGATATTGTTAATAATGCAGGTAATGACGCCCTCACAACCATTCTAAAAAGATGGAAGAAATGGAAAATGAGAACAAGGACTTCCGGACAAAATGAGAGAGCACCAAGAAAGGATCGACAAAATACTAGGCGCTCCTAAGTTATTACCCGAAGAGAGATGTCGGTCGGTTCGTCGAGTAGCCGTACAGCGACGGCGCCGCCCTGCACTCTATACCGAAGACTTTTCAAATGCCCCGCTACTTGACAATATATGATGGCACGATCGACTCTGAGGATCATGTGACCCACTACGTCACTGCCGTCAAAGGCAACGACCTCACAAAGGAACAAGTATCATCCGTTCTGCTAAAGAAGTTTGGCAAAACCCTCATGGGAGGAGCACTAACCTGGTAGTCACAACTACCAGCCCGTTCCATCAAAACTTTCGAGGAAATGGCCGATAAATTTGTGACGGCCCATGCCGGAGCCAAAAAGATTGAGGCGAGAGTGAATGATATCTTTGCCACCAAACAATCGACAGGAGAAGGACTTAGGGACTTCCTCGCCCATTTCAACCGAGTAAGAATGACTTTGCCTAATGTATCAGAAGGAATGGCGGTGGCTGCTTTTTAAAACGGACTGAACAGAAATAGTTCGAGAGCGACAAGAAAATTATTGAGTCGGTTTATGAAATACCCCCCCCCCCCAAAAAAAAAACTTGGGAAGAAATACATAATGCATATTGTGCTGAAGTTCGAGCGGACGAAGACGACCTCAATGGGCCAACTCATCGACTGACCCCAGTACAAGCAGAATCCAGGAAAGATCGGAGAAGTGATATCAGAAGAGATCCGGCAACCTCACGGCCAAACCGGGACCGGCATCTCCCATATGTCAGAACTACCGCTATACCCTCACCCCACCATAAAGAGGGCCCACCCCGGTCAAGAATGGGGACTCACCGGAATGAAAGAGGTATTCCCCCTTTATCATCCGCTCATAATTTTTGTGTGTCACCTATAGAGATCGTCTACACCCTGGAGAAACTCGGGTCAAAGGTGAAGTGGCTGCAAAAGATAAGGTTAGACCAGAATACAAGAAAATCAGATATCCTCTGCGAGTTCCATCAAGAGCGAGGACGCAAACCCGAAGATTGCGTCGCCCTAAGACGGGAGGTCGTAAATATGCTGCGACAGGGGCACCTCAAAGAACTGCTGAGCGATTGGGGAAGAACTAACTTTGTCAGGGGGCGCGAACAACATCAAGGACCGCCGAAGCCGCCCTCACCAGCCCGCACCATCCACATGATCATTGGCGGCGAAGACGATGCTTCCATCAACGACGTAAAATTCACCACGGCCCACAAGCTCAAACGGTCGATCACCCACGAACGGTATGACGAACTCAAAGAAAGTATCATCTTCGATAAGTCAAATACCAACGGTGTGGCATTCCCTCACTACGACGCTCTTGTTATTACTTTATGAATTTTAGATACCGACGTAAGACAGATTATGGTAGATGATGGAAGCGGCGCGTGTATTATCCATCCCCGAGTACTAACACAAATGAAACTCGAGGACAAAATAGTACCACACTGCATCACACTAACAGGTTTTAACAATGTAGTTGAACCAACATCTGGCGAGATCATACTCTCCGTCCTAGCAGGTGGCATCACTCTGGAGACCACATTCCACATCATGGATCAGGACACGACATACAACGCCATAATAGGGCGACCGTTGATACACACCATGAGAGCTATACCCTCCAACTTGTACCAAGTTACCAAATTTCCAACTCCATAGGGGATATTCAGCATACGCTGAGAACAACGTACATCTCAAGAATGCTACTGCATCACCCTAGACTTTATGACCACTCAACAAATGAAAGTAAAAGAGAAGGAAGCATAGAAATCAACAGGGTCGAGGTCGGTAGACGACGACATCAAGGGCGTCATCAAAGACCCCGATGTGGTTGAGGCCTCAGGATCGACTATAGAGGACCTCAACCCCATTTAGCTAGATGTCAACAATCTCAGCAAGAAATCTTACATCAGCTGCAAACTCCAAGAGCCAGGTAAGTTTCGCAAATTCTTAATTGCTAACGCGGACCTGTTTACTTTTAGCCATACAGATATGTCAGGTATCCCAAAAAAGATCGCCACACACAAATTGAATGTTGATCTACTCTATCCCCCGATAAGGCAGGTTCGACGCAAGTTCAATTCCGCAATCAATGATGTGGTGCGCGAGGAAGTAGAAAAATTATTGGAAAATGGCTCTATTAGGGATTCGAAGTACCCCCAATGGGTCGCTAACGTGGTCATGGTAAAAAAGAAAAATGGCAAGTAGCGGATGTGCGTGGATTTCACCGACCTGAACAAAGCTTACCCCAAGGATTCGTTTCCACTACCTCATATTGACCAACTCATCAATGCGACAGCCGAACATGAGTTGCTGAGTTTCTTGGACTCCTACTCAGGCTACAACCAGATCCTTATGGAGGAAGCGGACCAGCAAAAGACCACCTTCATTACCCACCAGGGGACGTACTGCTACAGGGTCATGCCTTTCGAACTGAAAATGCGGGGGCAACTTACCAGAGACTGGTGATGAAAATGTTCAAAGAACAACTCGAAAAGGCGATGGAAGTATACATCAATAACATGCTGGTCAAATCTAAAAAGAAAGAAGATCACATCGATCATTTAAGAGAAGCCTTCGGCATACTCAGGCAATACGACATGAAATTGAACCCCGAAAAGTACGCATTCGGCGTGGCCTCAGGAAAATTCTTGGGTTTCTTAGTGTCCTAGTGGGCTATCGAGGTCAATTCCGACCAAATCAATGCCATCGAGGGTATACCAGAGCACTTGACTACCAAAAAACAAGTCCAAAAGCTGACGGGACGTATCGCCCCCTGTCAAGGTTCATCTCGCGATCCTCCGATAGATGCAGCGTACTTAAAAAGGAAAACGGCCTCCAATAGACCCTTGAATGCGTCCAAGCATTGGAGGAGTTGAAGGTATACCTATCCTCGCCACCGTTGCTCTCAAAACAGGAACTAGGACAGCCTCTCCTCGTCTATCTCACCATATCCGAAGTAGTTGTGAGAGCAGTTATACTTCAAGAAAATAAAGGTACGCAATCTCCCATTTATTACATTAGCAAGACACTAGTCGATGCCGAGACGAAGTACCCCCACCTTGAAAAACTGGCTCTAGCCTTAGTCGTAGCTTCACCGAAGCTTAGACCATATTTCCAATGCCATCCCATCTCGATCGTCACGACTTTCCCCTTAAGAAGCATTTTACCCAAACCCGAACTTTCGGGCAAATTGGCCAAATGGGCAATCGAACTAAGCGAGCACGATATCACATATCGATCGCGAACGGCGATAAAGTCTCAGGTCCTCGCCGACTTTGTCGCCCCGACTTCAGTGCGCACATACTGCCCGAAGTCGAAAAAGAAGCCCACCATACTTCTCAAACACACGACCTCTGGGTCCTATACACCGACAACGCATCTAACGCGTCAGGGTCCGGGCTGGGACTCGTACTTGAAGTCCCGATAGGCGAAGTGATTTGCCAGTCCATAAGGTTCCCGGACATGACTAACAATGAGGCCGAGTATGAGGCCATAATTGCAGGACCAAGACTAGCAATCAAATACGGGGCGAAGTGGCTAAGGCTGCGTTGCGATTCTTAGCTCATGGTTAACCAAGTCACAGGGACTTTCCAAATCAAGGAGTAGAGGTTACAAAAATACCAGACCGAAATTTGCAAACTACTACCCGAGTTCGACAAATGTCAGCTCGACCAGATTCCCCGAGCACAGAATATCGAGGCAGACGGCCTTGCCAAATTGGCAGCAGCCACCAAAAGCATCACAACCGGAGACCAAAGTGTGGTCCACCTCCTCAATTCGTCGTTAGACCAAATCGAGGTAAGAACCGTAAACCTAACTTGGGATTGGCGCAACCATATTGCTACATATTTGCAGGACGGTATACTCCCCAATGATAAAAAAGAGGCCAAGAAACTGTGGATGCAAGCAGCCAGGTATAGCATCATTCACAACGACCTATACAAAAGAATCTATGGCGGCCCCCAGCAAAATACTTGGGTCCAAATCAGACGCGGCGCGTCCTTGAGGAAGTACACGAAGGATATTACGGAGCTCACTCCGGCAACCGAGCGTTGGTCAGGTGCCTCATACGAGCAGGATACTACTGGCCCACCATGAAAAAAGAAGCAGCGAATTTCGTGAAAAAATGCGAGCAATGCCAGAATTACGCCCCAATGATCCACCAAGCAGGAGAATAACTACACTTAGTGACTTCCCCCTGGCCGTTCATCAAAAGAGGAATGGATATCGTGGGACCCATCCCGGCCGGATGAGGTAATATACGATTTCTCTTGGTTTTAACTGATTATTTCACTAAATGGGTTGAAGTAGGAACATTCGCTCAGATATGCGAACATGAAGTAATCGCCTTCATATGAAAAAAAATCATATGTCGTTTCGGTCTCCCTAAAGAAATCAGCCCGACAACGGACCTAAATTTGCAGGAAAGAAGGTCACCGAAATTTTTGAAAAATGGCATATCAAAAGAATACTGTCAACGCCTTACCACCCCGCAGGTAACGCGCAAGTGGAATCCTCCAACAAGTCAATACTGAACATTGAAAAAGAAACTCGAAGATGCCAAGGGACTATGGCCGGAGGTATTATCAGAAGTACTCTGGGCCTACCGAACAACGCCAAAAGCGAGCACCGAGGAAACGCCATACTCGTTAGTCTATGGGACTGATGCTGTAATACTAGTCGAGGTCGGGAGTCCAGTCTAAGGTACTTTTGCGAGAGCGGATCCCAGAACGATGACAGTAGAAGGCAAGAACTCGACGAGGTCGAGGAACAAAGAGATATAGATTACGTAAGAATGGTCGCCCAAAAGCAACAAGCGGATGCTACTATAACAAGAGGGCAAAGATCATGCCACTTATAGTCGGGGATTACGTGCTTAAAGCCAAAACACAAGCAAGCTAAGACCCCGAGAAGGCAAACTGAGAACAAATTGGGACGGCCCCTACAAAATCCGGCAGCAGCAAGCAAAGGGTCATTCACATTAGAAACAATGGAAGGAAAGCGACTACCAAATAACTGGAACATTACGCACCTCAAGTACTTCAACTTTTAAAAGGACGAGGTCCCCAAAGTCGCACTCTTTTTCCCTCGCTCGAGTTTTGTCCCAATTGGGTTTTCTTGAGGAGGTTTTCAACGAGGCGATGATGGGGATACTTCAGAATTGAAGTGGGGAAAGCACCGGATGATCAGTTCATTACTCAATCTCTCACTATCTTTCCAGCTCGACCAATGAAGGGACTAGATAGATCAGGACTGGGACTGAACTACCAGCCAGCGCCCGGAGAATATGTAAATATCTCCAAAAGTATGAATAAAGCACAAGTACATGAAAGTTTATCTCTACTCTCCAAGTAAAGGTTACATTCGACCTCTTTCGAATTAACACCCATTCGGCCCACGACCTCAATTAATTAAAGGTTACATTCGACCTCGTTCGAACTAACATCTATTCGGCCCACGACCTCAATTAATTAAAGGTTACATTCGACCTAGTTCGAGTTAACACCTATTCGGTCCGCGGCCTCAATTAATTAAAGGTTACATTTGACCTCTTTTCGAATTACTACCTACTCGGCCCACAACCTTAACCAAATGAAGGCTACCTTCAACACCGTTCAACCCACGCAAGTCGGTTACTACAAAGGCAATCAAGCGATAAAATCAGAAAAGAACACAAATCCGAACAAAGAAATGAAGTCAGGTACGAACAACAAAACTGACACTTCATTAAGAATATTTCTTACAAAGGCTGCACGGCTACAATAAGTTCACATGCCTGCGGCTAAAACAAAAAATAACTAATCACCACCCGGCTTAGTAGCATCACCCGCTTGATCATTAAGATCGTCTTCACCCACCCCATCACCATCGCCAACGGGCTATTCATTCTCATACCAGGAATCCTGTTCAATCCGTTCCACGCTTGCACCCTCCTCATCATCGCCAGCTTTAGGTATAACGGGGTCATAGCCACAAGCAAATCGAGCTTTACGTGCCTTAGCACGTGCATTCTCAAAGTCGGCTTCTGAAATAGCCCTCGCCCCCATCAGATCAGATCCCTGAATATATCCAGCCGGACCTCGGTGTGAATCCATTCCTCATACAGATCCCGAGGAACATCAGGAAAAGCAGAAGTGCGGGATGAGGACGGCTGAGCCAGTAACTGTGCCTTTTTGGCCTCGAGGGCAACAACTCGATCACTAAGGCCCGCAACCTCTTTTTGTAACTCTCGTATCCGCTTATCAAACCGCTCCTCTCTGAGCCTAGTCGTCTCCAAAGCGCAATCCCACTCAGAACGGAGAACGCAGATCGTGTCCTCTAAAGCTTCCGCTTTCCGCGCAAGCTGATAGCTGGGCCTACTCCGCCTTCTCCAAACCCGCCGCCTTCTCAGTGACCTCGCCACTCAAGCTGACACTCCTCCAGCTCGGCACACAAGGAGACCACTTGGTCCTGAAGGTCGGCGCATTGAACCCCCCCTCCACCTTGAGCTCCTCTTCTCTATCCTTTAACGCCCCCTCGAGCTCACTACATTTTCCAATGACCTTCACCAATTCGTCATCCTTCTCCATTAGCTCGTCTCGGAGAGCCCAAAAGTTGCTACTCCTACCAAGCCGCCTGCAAAGCTCGCGGTGCTTATCACGATACTCGCTATATTTTCGCTCCATCTTTTGGAAAATGGCCTTACGCCTCTCCTCTCGGCGGGAGCTTTCGATCTCCAAGATCATGGTCTGAAAAGAAAGCCAGAGCGAGTAAGAACAAAGTTGGATTCGACATGAAAAAGAAACATAAAAATAAAATACCAAACTTAACCTAAGAGCAAGGCCGACTATGCTCTTCGACAAAGTGTAGTCCTTCAGTTTCTCGAGGGTCTTACCCTCCACATCAGAACAGAGGGGACCAAGAGAAGGGATCACATCCTCCGTATTAACCAGTAGATCCCGGTCCAGAGAGATTGCAATAGTCCGCGTGGTCCTCTCCAATCTCACCTCGAGGTTGATGGTTCACCCCCTTGTAAGGCGTCAGGGACTCTCGCCAACGGCCCTTCAAAATCTGTTTTGGCCTTAGGGAGTAACGTACATCCCTCAGCCCCCGACGACGGCGGAATTGTGGGCAGTAGCTTGGCATCATCTTCGAGGTCTATGGTCACCGTTTCTCTGACGATAAAATTCTCCATCGCCGAACTCCCTACACAGACAGCTCCCTCGCCGATATCTACAGATCGCCTCTTGCGGGGAAGCAAATTATCATCATTCGGCGACGATCCTTCCTCATCATCCTCGTCAATTAGGTGACGTAGAGGGGAAGTAAAAAGCCCCGCTGCAGAAGTAGTTGACAACCGACCAGGCCTCACCGCAGCAGAAGGAACAGAAACGGTTTTCCTCTTGTGAAATGCCGGAGCAGGAGCTTTCTGCCTCCTCGAAGACACTCTTGCAAAAGAGATTAGAACATCAACTCTTACTTAAAGTCGTAATGAGCAACCGACCACAAGGTTAGAACGACATATGTAAAAGATCACTATATAGATTAATACGGACGGACAAACTCACCGGTCGCTGAAAGCTTGGGCCCGAACTTCTTGATAAAGGCCAGACATTCACGAATCCCCACTACGTGAGGCAAGACCTGGCTAACCCAGTAGTGAATATCCGCAACCAAAGGAGGGGGCGACGTCTCAGCTGAACGAGGAAAAGGCAGAATGTTAGGCTACAATCAAAACGGGCAAATTAAGCGCTTAACAAAAGATACTTACGGGCATAATTCCATGCCTCAGGAAATCCGTTCGCGTTGGTCACCACGTCCTCGGTCTTGACGTAGAAGTAGCTGAGCCAGAATCGATGATTTGCTTTATCGTCCATCTTCACTACCAAACTCTTAATTCCTCGATGGCGAAGATGGAACATCATCCCTCTATAGAAATTAGGTGCAAAGAGGTGCATCAGGTGGTGAAGAGAGATCCCACGGCCAGCCAATTCCGCATATTTCGTCAACATACGGATAAGTTTGTAGATGTAAGGTGAAATTTGGGCTGGGCAGATGCCGTAGTAGCGGCAAAATTCCTCCACCAGTGGGAGAAGAGAAAAAGAGTAGCCTACGTAGAATGGATACGCGTGTAATACGCAGCATCCTGGGCGACGAATTTGCACCACGTCATGCCCAGCCGAGACCAGATCGACGTGGGCCAGAATTTTGAACTTCGCCTTGAAATTAGCAAGAGCAACCACATTCATCACCGATTTCAAGACCTCAGGGTCGTCCTCGGGTAACTTCGAGAAATCGGATCTAGGCTTTTCATTATGAGGAATTATTTTCTCCACCATAAGGAACCCTTCATCCTCGAGGGTAGCAGAAGCGATGTCGCCATGAGGAGGCACACGCACCGCCAAGGGAATAGAATTAGACGTCATATAGGAGCCAGAAGTTGGGTTAACCATGGTCTTGGAGGAAGATGTCAAAAGCACAGAAGTTGGAAGCAACGGTAACTAGAACCAGAAGAATGAGAATGCAACGACGAAGCAGAATAAAGACTAGGGTTGGTTCAATATGGAAAACGAAAGAAAGAAACGCGGGGGATTCAATATCAGATGAAAGCAAAACACAAATGGCCTCAGATTCTTATTTATAAGAGTTCTAGCACCAAAACCAAGAAATCAAGCCATTATTACCCAGCGTAGATATCGAAATGGCAGAGGCGCAAGAAACAACACAGATGCATCGGGAAAACGTGTCATAATGACGCATGATGTCATGACGTCATTCTGAATAGACGCATCCCCAAAGCTTGCAACTTATGAAAAGTCATGTTGCCTCCTCGCCTAAAGTACCTCTATCCAACTTGCTCGCCCGATTTCATCAACGACGACAAACAGAGTCCGCTCACTAAAGCTGCCCGACCTCGGCCTTAATAAGCGGAGGAACTAACTATATAGGCCAAAAATCTGTCCTTGGAATATTTAGCATAAAATGGCATTAATGAATGTCATCGGTCGGGCTCGCCTAAGATATATCAAGATTAATGGCCGAGGTGTCGATATAAGTCGTGGTCAAGATATCAATAGAGATCGCAGTCAAAGTGTCAACAAGGGTCGAGGTCGAGATCGATTATTAGTGACAAGACTTGTAACGTCTAATTTGTCAGAACATGATATTAGAAAGAGAAATATTCTAGTGAATATTCCTAGTGTTTGTACTATTAGGGTTTTCTAAGAAAAAGGGCCCATATATATAGAAAGAAGAGACAATGAGAAGGACATGTAATAGTGATTTCTGATAAAAACACTTTTGAGAAGAAGACTTTATCTCTTGCAAAAATTACAAAGACTACCTTTTGAAATTAGATTCTTGTTCATATTATTCTCACCTTTCCACCAGATCCGAGGATTGTTCATACGAATCTTGGACCTATCTGTCATTCATCATTATCAAGAGAAATATTCGTGCACCCATTCATTATCGGGTAAATCTTTCTCCTTATTTACTTAAATGCCACTTAGGGACATTCATTGTTAGTTATATCTCCATTAATGTTCATGCTTTAAAGTATTTTGCATTTATTGTCATCAACCATTACGGGATCTGTCTCATCTGCTATACATTTTCAAGACTAGTGTCTAGAGTTATTATTCTTGGCTAGATTTGACCCCTTGTTATATAAATTTAGTAGTTTAACCAGAAGTTATACTTTTTGGTCAAACAGTAACGTGGTTTATAGACAAGCAAATCGATTTGATCCAAAAAATAATAAAAAAATAAGATAAAAACTAAGATTTAACGATTGAATTTAAAGAAAATAACAAGTCTGGTTCCAACTCAGCCTTTCCGATAACAGAAGCGAAAATAATAATAAGGCGATGATAAAGTTGTTAAATTGAGAGCAAAATAGTAAAGTATAACTTTTGTGTACAGAACATTTCATGTCCTTATAATAGTAGTTGACCCCGCTATTTATAGCTCTAACTAGGAAAACAAGATCCTAGGATCAAGCTATCTTAAATGAGAATAAAATAGTCATTGATGAACATATAACGATATGCCTTTAATGCAAATATTCTCTGCAACGATCGCTCATGTAATGTTCGCGAATATTTCCTCATTTAATGCTATTCGATGGCAAACCTTTGAACTTTTTATCGTCGAATACGTGCGGAATTTATTCGGTACCGGTCACACACGTAGTATTTGGTATTGGTTATTTCCCTACTCGTCCTTTGCCTATCTTCAATTCTACGCGTTATTTTACCATTCGATCATCTGTTATCAATCAATTTTATCACATACATCTATATGCCTACATGTACTAAAGCATGCTTACTCCTTTTTTTGACGTGAAATGATAGACTGACAAAATATTGACATGCGAGTGACGTGTCACAACTTAGTGCCAATACCTTAGCCTATAGTTATTTGTATTTCGAGTAGTTCACACATTATTCGTATTTTAATATTGTAAAAAATAGAGTTATTCAGCGGCGGATCTAAGATTTTAAAGTAATGACTGTTTTATTGTCCTTAAGTTGGCGTATAGTATAAGTGTATCACTATTTGAAACTTAAAATGAGACAATTCAATGCAAAAAGTATAGGGAAAATAACACTGTATAGCGGCTCTCAAAATAATAGCTGAATATATATATACACACACACATTTTTGTATGTTATATACAAGAAGTATATAAATTTTATACACTTTTGCGTCTATGGGGTAGTAGTTTTGGTCACGAGCTAAAAGTGATCTTTGCTCAAAAATATATTATTGCGAACATTACAACAAAAATTAAATGGATTACTATTTTTGGACAATAAAAGTACTTCATCAATCTCCATACTTGAAATATTTTTAAGTGACATAGTAGAAAGAAAGAAAGAAAAGCGAATTGAAGGGAAAAAAAAGGAAAGCAAAAAGGTAACAAAATATGAAATAATAGCTCAAATAAGGGCAACCGGAAAATAGAAAAAAAGGGAAACAATCAAACAAGGAAAGGTTTTTCCCATCGCAAAACATGCAAAAAAAAGCACTTACGTCTCACATCAGTTTCGATGCCCGAAGCAAATAAAATAAAGGCCTACAATTGAATCTTTAAACCAAAGCATCCAGCTTAATTTTTATTTCGTGGGTGTTCATCTTCTTCATTAATTTCACATAAAATATACAGATCCTACCCCAATGATATAGGTGCTTAAACGCCCAGTCCGCTAAACGTGAATCCGCCACTGGTGTTATCACTTTACGTACTTTTAGTAGATGAATTTTGTGATAATATGTGAAATTAACCCGTAGACGTATGAGATAACATAAATCTGTCATCCCTTTGATTCTCTAATCTCCATTCAATTTTTGTTCCACCTTTTTCGATGTTAAAGGTAGAAACAACATCATTTAAAATATAGCAGAAGAATAGGATAACAAGGCCCATTAGCTCAGTTGGTTAGAGCGTCGTGCTAATAACGCGAAGGTCGCAGGTTCGAGACCTGCATGGGCCAGCAGAAACCAAAATTTTGCATTTTTTATGTGATGAGACGTTTATTTGGCACCTGCTTTAGCTATCTACCTTTATTTACTCACAACTCATTGATCTCCCGTTTTTTAATCTTTTATTCTTATATTAGTTTCGGATGTTGTACCATTTTTCCGGTTAATGCTTATGTCTAATCCTTTCTTTCTTATCTTTAAATTTGATCAATAGCCAGCCTATAAATCTCCAATTCCATCTTTTTTAATAATACCTCCAAATCTGTGTGGTTTCTCATTGCATCTGTATCTTTACTATCGTGTATCATTCAAAGCTGGAATTTTAATCATTTTAAGTAATTTGGTTCTAAATTAATAACTTATACATATTCAATGAATTTTTAATAAGATAAATACAGGGGTTCGAACTAATACTACTGGATTCGGCTGAACCCGTTCCCGTCACGCTAGCTCCGCCCCTCGTTTCATTATCCTAGATTCTGGTACTGGCTTATAATATCTACCTTTTATTTTTATTGGTCTTTTATTTTACTTTTCTCTCTCTCAAGATATATGGCATTTCGTTTTATTTACAGAAGCTTGATCAGCTGCAGGCTCTAGGTTAGTGTAATTTTTTTTATAATAACCGTAACTAATTTATCCAAGATCAAGCGATCACAAATTTGCAATATTGAAGCTTGTTAGTATTATTTATTATGACTATAAGCTGGAATCTTTCATAGGAAGATAACATCATTACGTGTATAATTTCAAGAAACAGAGTTTTGTGATATTTTTGGGGGAAGAGACAAGCATAAGAAAGATTAAGGAGTCCGCAAATCAAAGTATTATTTTTTTGATTCAAAGCACAAAAATAGGTGAAAAAAACTAGTGACTATTTTATGTATAGCGTATGCTTTATGTGTTAACGGCACGTTTGTCCTTTAAGGTATAGCACATGTAATACATGCGCTATACCTGATTTCAAAAGACGGTCAAAGTACAGCTATAGCGCATATATTAGATGCGCTATACTTGAAGTTGAAAAGACATATAGATATAGCGCATCAAATATATGCGCTATACCTGTATCAAAAAACGGTCAGTCTTCTTCTTGGGGACAGAAGTCCAAAAACTGTTACGCTCCGAACTCGGGGAGCGCAACCGCCGCTCAACCGATTGAACCCGGTCAAGCAAGTCTGTCAGATACTTTCTACCCAAACTCACTTATGAGTAAAGATAATACATATTTTCGTTAATTAGACAGTAAGGAGATCATATATACAATACCAGTTCATTACCATAAGTTATTTCATTTTAAAATCTCAAATTACACACACATTTTTATGGTCTGAAATGGAACAAGTAATTCAACACAACATAACTAGTTTGACTTTCCCAGCATTAATATACAACTCACATTATGTCTACGGAGCCTCTAATAGATACAGAAGAATACTATGATAATGCCGGCAACAAGGCCCGGCTATACCTCAAATACAATACACAAGGAACAAAAGATACATGAACACGAAATGAAGTGGGGCTCACCAAGTCAGCTGGGAAGAGGACGTACCGCTATCACTGATTAATGTCTCCTGCTGTGGAACCACCTGCATCCATTGAAGATGCAGCGCCCATGGAAAAAGGGACGTTATTACTGTTACGCGGCGCCTTCCTGAGGTTCTTTGGAAGGGCAACGTAAGGCTAAGCAATCGATGTCAGTCCGATTGCTGTCCGCCAACTGAGGTCCCCTCCGTACGCTAGACTAGATTGTCAGTGCCGTATGGGAAAACCAATATCGTGAGCAACGAGAGAAATGAGAGCTGTAAAGAAAATTGAGAAAAGAGCTTGCTTGTATTAATGAAAGGCTATTACAAAAGCTATGCGGTGTCGAGGGGGAGAGACACTAGTACAGAAAAATGCTTGCTTGCTAGAGAGAGTTTTGAATGCTTGTCCCTCCCTAATAATGCTTAAAAAAAATAAACCTAAGTTACAAGAGTTGACCTATGAAAGCTGTAAGTGCATACTAAAAGAAAATAAAGTAAATCTATTCTATATTTACAAAGAAAAGGACTTAGTCTTCCACAAAGTAGAAACAAGTCCGTCAGCAGCAACTTTGTCATTCGGCTCAAGGTCCGCGCGCGGCGCTGTGGCTGGGCACTGGCGCTGGCTATCAGTGGGGTGACAGAGGGGCTTGCGCGCTTGTCACTTGGAGCTGCCAAGACCACGGGGTTGACCGTGGCACTGGGCGTTGGAAGGCTTGCCAGGACGCCACGGGGCACGTCCAAGGGGTCATGGGGCATGGCTGGAAAGCCGCCCATGACATTCTCCCCCACCTCAGTTGGCGACATCCTCGGTGCCTTACTTACAAGGTAATCATCAAGTAGGCTCTTGAAGGCTTTGAGGTTTGTCCTCCTCTCCCAAGTATTCTCCTCTGCATCACGTCCCTGCCATTTCACCAAGAACTCTTGGTGATCTTTCCTGGAGGCATGAATCACCCTATCATCAAGAATAGCTTCAGCACACCTTTTTCCAGTTGAATTGGGACCTCGAATACTGGGTATTGTGAGTTGGCTCCGTGAAAGGTCCTCCGTGTCTTCCCGAAAAGGTTTCAGGAGACTGACATGGAAGACAGGATGAATTTTTCACCAAGTTGGGGTATCCACCCGCTATGCAACTTTTCCAATGCGCTTTTTGATGGACAAGGGTCCAATATATTTTTGCAACAAGCGAGGATCATGGACTCCTACAAATAAGTACCCTTTGGGTTCTTGACCATCACTTTGTCTCCTACCTGATATTCAACAAAGCGACGATTCTGATCAGCATGCCTCTTCATCCGTTTTTGGGCTTTGACAAGATAGCTTCGCACTATCTCCAAATTTCGCTTCCATTCTCTTAAGAAGCTAGCAGCTCGAGGAGGCTTTGCCATGTTTGGAGCATTCATAGTGTGTGAGAGTAGCGGTTGCTGTCCGGTAACAATTTCAAAAGCGCTCTTGTTGGTACTAGAGCTCTTTTGTGAATTGAAACACAGTTGAGCAGCATCCAAAAGCTTCACCCAGTTCGTCTGCAATCCAGTTACAAAATGGCGGAGATATTCCTCCAGCATGCCATTGAACCACTCCGTCTGGCCATTAGATTGCGGATGAAAGCTGGAACTGTGGCTTAGTTTTGACCCAAGACACTTAAAGAGTTGAGTCCAAAAGTTGCTAGTGAAGCGCGAGTTGCGATCACTAACGATATCTTTGGGCAGGCCCCAATATTTGACGACATGAGAGAAGAAGAGTCGAGCTGTATCTTCTGCTGATATATACTGTGTGGCTGCTACAAAGGTAGTATACTTTGAAAATCGATCCACCACAACCAAGATAGTTACGAGATCCCCGACCTTGGGCAAGCCGGTGATGAATTCTAGAGAAACGCTTTCCCCAGGTCTCTTTGGGACAACCAGTGGTTCCAAGAGTCCTGCTTGTGTCAGACGATCCGACTTGTCCTTCTGGCATACCAGACAAGTTTTCACGTACTGAGCGACGTCGTCGTCCATTTGAGGCCAATAATATGCACGGCGAAGTAACGCCATGGTGCGTTCTTCACCAGGATGACCGGCCCACAAAGTGTCGTGGCATTCCGCTAGAAGAGTCCTTCGTAGATCTCCTCCTTTGGGAACATAAAGTCGGTTTCCTTTCACTTTCAGGATACTATCTTCTGTGTAGAACTGGCGAGTCTTGCCTTGTTTTACCAAAGTAACCAAATACTGTGCAGCAGGATCCTTGATAAGGAGACCCAGTATCTGGTCTTTGATGTTGGTGGCTACTTCACTCCCCCTAAGGGTGGCGAGTATGCACATTGATGCTAGATCCGCTCTCCGACTGAGTGCATCAGCAACTTGGTTAGTCTTCCCACTGCGGTACTCCAAGTTGAAGTGAAATTCTACTAGAAGCTCCTGCCACCTAGCCCGTCGACCATTCAGCTTCGGCTACGTCAGGAAATGGCTAACAACTGTATTGTCTTTCTTGACCATGAACGGGGTTCTCAGCAGATAATGCCTCCAAAGGCGTAGGCAATGGACTACAACTAATAATTCCTTCTCGTGGGCGGCATAGCGCCGCCCTGCATCCTTCAGCTTCCGGCTCTCATATGCTACAGGATGCCCATCTTGTAGCAAGACTCCACCAAGTGCATAATTGGAGGCATCCGTTTGCACCTCGAATGGCTTGGCCAAATCAGGGAGGGCCAAGATGGGGCTACTAGACATAGCCGCTTCCAAGGCGTGACCTTCTTGAGAAGTTCGGTTAGCGGTACAGCAATGAGAGAGTAGTTCTTCACAAAACGGCGATAGAAGTTGCATAAGCCAAGGAACGCCCTCAAGGCGTGGACATCCTTAGGCGGCGGCCAATCTGTGATAGCCTGAATCTTTTGTTGGTCCATCTTGATTCGCCCTTCCTCAATGACATGCCCGAAGAAGTTGATCTGTTTTTGAGCAAATGAGCATTTGGACAGCGTCACATATAATTCATGCTCCCGCAATCGTGATAAGACCTTCCGCAAATGCTCTAGGTGTTCCTCTAAGGTCTGGCTATATATGACAATGTCGTCCAAGTAAACCACCATGAATTCATCAATATATTCCCGAAAGGCTTGGTTCATCAGGGTGCAAAATGTGGCTGGTGCATTAGTCAAGCCGAATGGCATCACCAGGAAGTCGTATGACCCATATCTTGTCACGCACGTCATCTTGTGCTCGTCGCCCTCTGCGATCCGCACTTACCAATAACCCGTCTTCAGGTCTATCTTGGTGAATGCCGTTGCACCACCTAATCTGTCGAACAAGTCAGCCATGAGTGGAATAGGATACTTGTTCTTCACAGTGATTTTGTTAAGTGCCCGGTAATCCACACATAGTTGTAAACTCCCATCGTGTTTCTTTTGAAATAGCACAGAGGACCCGTATGGGGACTTGGAGGGAACGATGGTCCCTGTGTCTAGCATTTCCGTCAATTGTCTCCGAAGCTCGGTGAGTTCTGGTTGTGACATTCTGTATGGCACCCGGGCAGGTGGCTTCACGCCCGGCACCAACTCAATTTCATGGTCCACAGTACGCCTCGGCGGTAGTCTCTTTGGCATGTCTTGTGGCATGACATTTTCAAATTCCTGTAACAACTCTTTCACGGGTGCAGGAAGAGGACCCGAGGAGTGTTCTATATCTTCGATGCATAGGGTAGCCAAGAATGTAGGTTTATGTCTTCTGACCCCCTTCTTCAACTGCAAGGCCGAGATGTTTTCCACAGCTATTTATGGGCATGCACGGGATAGTGCAGGGCTTGGCCCCATTTGTTCCCATCATCAGTAGCATGTCTGCATATGGTACAGGCATGGTTAGGAATTCCAACCCCACTATCAACTCGAAGTCGTCTATGACCACCACTCGCAAGTTGATTTTTTCTTCATACGAGCCAAGTTTTACTGGTACTTCTCTGGCTATTCCCCCAACTGGTTGAGGGGGTGAATTGATAGCCCTGACACGACCTCTGCCCTTTCCTACAACTAGGCCAAGGCGTTCCACCTGAGTCGAGGCTAAATAGTTGTGGGTTGCACCCGTGTCTATCATAGCTCGAATAAGTTTGCCATTTACCTTCATCTCGGCGAACATTAAGGTCCGCTCCTGCTTAGAGGGGTCCTCTCATTCGCCTTCTTTTTCCCTTTCTTGTTGATCGGACAGGGGTCCTTCTTACGGATACCAGCACTGGTCTCCGCTAAGGCTTCAAAAATAGTGCCAACAATTGCATTGAAGGCATCTACTAGTTCGGTTTGATCCGCATCATCAGATTCATCATCTGTCCCATCATCAACAACTTGATGGGCATTCATCTGTGCATGTGGGCACTCGTTATTCCAATGTGGTCCGCCATAATGGCGACACCCCGAAGGGGGTTTCCTCCCCCGATCATTGTTGGTAGATACAGTGCTAGTACTGCCTGAGGAGGGAGCCTTAGATTTGTTTGCACTCCGATCTCCTCCACTTCTGCTTGGGCCACCAGTACTCGAATGACCCCCTTTGTATCCTCCTTTGACAGGCTGTTGAGGGCTATCCTTTCGAGCTTCCACTTGATAATCCCCAAGGCATTCCGCTGCTTGGATCTCCTTGGGTAATGTGTCTACCCTTTGTCTTTGAAGTTCCATACGTGCATAGGGTTTCAACC
Organism: Nicotiana obtusifolia; assembly: GCA_002018475.1. Classification (NCBI taxonomy): domain Eukaryota; kingdom Viridiplantae; phylum Streptophyta; class Magnoliopsida; order Solanales; family Solanaceae; genus Nicotiana; species Nicotiana obtusifolia. The sequence continues at coordinate 54,330 of MCJB01026077.1, forward strand.
CTTCCAGGAAAGTGAAGAGTTTGTCTTTGTCCCCCATGTCATGTATGCTCAGCATGAGTGCAGAGAATTCTCGCATGTAGTCCCGCACTGACTTGGTCTGGCGGAGCTCCCGTAGTTTCCTCCTTGCATTATACTCAATATTTTCTGGAAAGAACTGTAGGCGTATGACAGCCTTTAGTTCTGCCCATGTGTCGAGAGTATCCTCACCGGCCCTGATGGCTTCGTATTTCACCTGCCACCAGAGTTTAGCATCACCTTGAAGATACATGGCAGCAGTTGCCACCTTCTTAGCTTCTTCTAGGCCTCCCACGGCATCGAAATACTACTCGATGTCAAAGATGAAATTTTCCACTTCTTTGGCATTCCGAGCCCCACTATATGGCTTAGGCTCATGAATTTTCAATTTTTGTGTCGCGGGCGCGAAGTTCACAGCACCCCTAGTTTGGTTCCTGCTTCCTCGAAGCAGGCCCTGTAAAGCAGCATTGACAATATTGAGCTGGCCTGTCAAGTTGTCTATGGTTTGTTGCATGGCAGTCATCCTGTCTGCCTCTTGTGCCCTACGGGCTAAATCTTCGGCACGCTCTTGCTGGAGGCCCTCAAATTTCCCAAAAATTTCGGCTGCCTCTGTGGTTGCCGTTTGCCGGTCTCCTTCAGAGTCACGGCTAACATTTTCAATGTCAACTTCGGCCTAGTGCATCCTGCAATCCAGGTCATCCACCCTTTGCAGTAGGATGGTCTGTAGGTCAGGCACAGTTTCCACAATGGGCCGTAATGCGTCAACCGTCTGTTCGAGGACAGTGATCCGATACCCGTAATTCACCATGGTCAGAAATGGTGTAATGAAAATGCGTTCCCTCGTCCGATGTCGAGCCTAGGCTTTGATACCAACTGTTACGCGTTGCCTTCCTGAGGTTCTTTGGAAGGGCAACGTAAGGCTAAGCAATCGATGTCAGTCCGATTGCTGTCCGCCAACTGAGGTCCCCTCCGTACGCTAGACTAGATTGTCAGTGCCGTACGGGAAAACCAATATCGTGAGCAACGAGAGAATTGAGAGCTGTAGAGAAAATTGAGAAAAGAGCTTGCTTGTATAAATGAAAGGCTATTACAAAAGCTACGCGGTGTCGAGGGGGAGAGACACTAGTACAGAAAAATGCTTGCTTGCTAGAGAGAGTTTTGAAATGCTTGTTCCCCCTAATAATGCTTAAAAAAATAAACCTAAGTTACAAGAGTTGACCTATGAAAGCTGTAAGTGCATACTAAAAGAAAATAAAGTAAATCTATTCTATATTTACAAAGAAAAGGACTTAGTCTTCTACAAAGTAGTAACAAGTCCGTTAGTAGCAACTTTGTCATTCGGCTCAGGGTCCGCACGCGGCGTTGTCTGCGCGCGCTGCGCTGTGGCATCTGCCTGTGGCTGGGCACTGGTGCTGGCTATCAGTAGGGTGACAGAGGCACTTGCGCGCTTGTCACTTGGAGCTGCCAAGACCACGGGGCCGACCGTGGTGCTGGGCGTTGGGAGGCTTGCTAGGACGCCACGGGGCGCGTCCAAGGGGTCATGGGGCATGGCTGGAAAGCCGCCCATGACATTACATATGAAATATTACTAGTATGACAAAACACCCTCTTAATAGAATGATAAATAATACAAGCAAGAGCAATCATAATATCAGTGGAAGCCACAAACAACATCAAACCTCAAATTAGGATCAAGACAGTGTTCAAATAAATCTCCATATCTTAAGTTGGAAGATCTTTAGTACCAATATGCCACCGTCCACAATATCACCATTCACAATACCAATATTCACAATACCAATGTTCACAATATCAATACCATCGTACTTTTAGCACGGAGCCCGATCACGACCCGATCGGCTAGGCCGTCTCATTCGAGACATCAACCACAATCACAATTTCAATTATAATTTCCAGCACAATCATCACCGCGTATGCAGCATGGCGTCCGATCACGATCCGATCGGCTAGGCCGTCTCATTCCAGACATCATCTTTTTTATACCAATCATCTCATTTCATACTTCTTTCACATCTTTTCATTTCATTGGCACTAGTTTTCACAATTATAAAACCATTCTTGGCACGTTGGTCGTATTTAGTATTTCGTGTTCACCTTTTTCACTTTCAAACATCACCATCATCATCAAATACAAGGCATTTCAAATCAAGGTTTTTAGTACACATGTGAGCAATTAAGAGTCTAAGACACATAGAAATTTTTCACAAAATTTGGCATAAATAGCCTTCATTTGGACTTGACTTGAAGTCAGAAACATTTTTAATGCACAACCCATACTTTGAGCACATTCTAAAATGATAACATAGCATGATAAAAGCATTTGGGATATATATTGAACATATATCTTTCAACACAAGCTTATTCGGAATAGCCAATTTTATAATGAACAATTTCGGACTTACATAAATTACATGAAAACCGTGGGATTCAATTCTAGGAGAGGATTTTAACCAACATACCTCGATTTGAGCTTTCCTTAAATTACTACAACATTTCGAAAATCCTAGCAATCTCAATCTACTTTGAGACATAACAAAATTGAACACCAATTAGGAAGATATTCATGGTTTCAGCTCATTTGAGCATTTTATTAAACTATAGGTGTGCAAATTTGGCTACAAGGTTCTTCTACAAGATTTCCTTCATTCCACAACCCAATTTTTACTTATTTGAGCTCAACAATCTTCCCACAAACCTTATTGGTACAAGCACGTATAATTAATACCCTTACACCCAAGAATCATACTCCCAATCACCCATCTTTTACCCCAAACTCGAAATTGAAGAATTGGAGAAAGAAATTTTTACCTCTTTGAAGCCCTAGCAAGATCCTTGTGAAATCTTCAAGCCTTGATCAAGAATTGATGAACAAATGACTAGGTCTTCCGTTTCTCTCTCTAAGATACTTTCACCTCTCTCTAAAAATATCAGATGAAACCCTTAAAAATAACCCCCAATGGCTATTTATCAAAATGGGGTCGGGTTTACGGTCGCATAATGACCGCATAATAGATATGCGGTCCACAAATCGACCACATAATTTGATGCCCCTGAACTGGAAAACACGGGTTGGGTCTGCGGTGGTTCTGCGGCCCGCAGACCTGGTCTGCGGTCGCATAATTCACCGCAGACTTTCCTCCAAACTTGCCCCGACACTACTTCACTCTGCAGCCATTCTGCGGCCGCATAGTGGGCCGCAGAAATATCTTATTCTGCCAAAAATCCTTTACTCCCCAGCGCATTGTTCAGCCCAAAAAGTCCGAGCCATCCTCAAACACGTAAGCCTACTTCGGCACCACGAAACCTTAAATTCTTTTGCAAAATTTTACGGGGCCTTATATTATCCCCCACTTAGGATCATTCGTCCTCGAATGAGGGTCAAAATTCGTCATTAGCATTCAATGTGACTTAGCTGCTATAACACACACATGCAGTTCTAAATTTTTGACTAACTCCCTAAATTTTCAAAAATTTTGCCAGAGTCTCCTCATTAACTGCGCCTAGCTACCTGTCATAGAATCCTAGAAACCAATCCTAACAACATATACATAATTCGATGGTGCAATACCAACCGTGGCCTCATAAGCAATATATTACCAGAAAAGGAACACCCATAGCATAAGTAGTACAAATGATACGTGATTCATAAGGAACAATTTCATAGAATGATTACATAGCTATTCAAACAAGTGAGGGTACTTCTTCTTCATTTCTTCCTTGGCATCCCAGGTGGCCTCTTCAACCTGCTAATTTCGCCATAACACTTTCACGGAGGCAATTTCTTTATTTTTCAACTTTTGGACTTGCCGATCGATAATAGACACTGGAATCTCTTCATAAGTCAATTCCTTATTAACCTCAATAGTGTCAACCGGAACAATGAGTGTCGGGTCTCCAACTACTTTCTTCAACATAGACACATGAAACACCGGGTGCATTAATGACATCTCAGGTGGTAGCTCAAGTTTGTTCGCCACCTCACCGATCCTCTGAATGATTATGTACGGCCCGACATACCTCTGACTCAATTTCTCTTTCTTACCAAATCGCATTACACCCTTCGTGGGGGAAACCTTCAAGAATACCCAATCATCTTCTTTGAACTCCAAATCCCTATGACGAACATCCGAATAGGACTTTTGACGACTCTGAGCAGTCTTCAACCGCTCCTTAATGATCTTAACTTTTTCCATAGCCTGATGCACGAGGTCTGTCCTTATCAACTCTGCTTCCCCATTCTCGAACCACCCAATGTGAGATCTACATCTCCTACCATATCAAGCCTCGAATGGTGCTATCTGAATGCTAGCATGATAACTACTGTTGTAGGCAAATTCTATGAGTGGCAAATGATCATCCCCGCTACCTTTGAAGTCTAGAACACAAGCGCGCAACATATCCTCAAGTATCTGAATAGTCCGCTCTGCCTGCCCGTCAATCTGCGAGTGAAAGACTGTACTAAGATTTACCTGAGTACCCAGACCTTGCTGAAATTTTCCCACTTCCACATTGGAATTTCTATGTTCTGTGCCAACCTATCGGGCCCTTGGTGATCGGCCTTCACTTGCTGAAAGTTTGGACATCTCTCTACAAAGTCCGCTACATTCTTCTTCATATCATTCCCCCAATAGACTTCCTTAAGATCATGACACATTTATGTGGAGCTTGGGTGCACGAAATACCTAGAAGTGTGAGCCTCAGTCATGATTCTCTCCCGGAGACCATCAACATTTGGATCACATAGACGCCCTTGGTACCTTAGTGTACCATCACCCATGCCAAGAGAAAAGGCCATGGTCTTATGTTTATGAATCCCCTCTTTCAGTTGTGCCAACAATGGATCGTTGTATTGCTTCTCCTTGACTTCCACAACAAGTGATGATTCATCCCTATTTTGCACAACTTCCTTCACTAGAGTCCGCAAGACGAACTCCCAAACTAGCCAATCGGTGAACTTCCTTGGACAATGACCTTTGATATGCCTCCAAATGTGCTAAACTACCCATAGATTTCTGGCTAAGAGCATTTGCCACAATATTAGCCTTCCCCGGATGATATAGAATATCAATGTCGTAGTCCTTGTGTAACTCAAGCCATCTTCTCTGCCTCAAATTCAATTCTTTCTGCTTGAAAATATATTGAAGGCTCTTATGGTCAGTGAATATATCCACATGGACCCTATATAAATAATGACGCCAAATTGTCAATGCAAATACCATCGCCGCAAGTTCTAAGTCATGCATGGGATAGTTCTTCTCATGATTTTTGAGTTGCCTAGAAGCATAAACAATCACCTTGCCATGTTGCATCAATACACACCCAAGTCTGCTTCTCGAAGCATCACAATATACTACAAATCCATCTGTACCATCTGGTAGAGTCGATACTGGTGCCGTAGTCAATCTCGATTTCAACTCCTAGAAGCTCCTTTCACAAGCATCTGACTTGGAACTTAACTGCCCTCTGCGTCAATTTAGTCAACGGAGAGGCAAGGGTAGAGAACCCCTGCACAAACTTTGTGTAATACCCAGCTAAGCCTAATAAACTTCGAATCTCTGTTGGAGTTGTAGGCCTCAGCCAATTCTCACAGCTGCAATCTTCTGAGGATCAATCTTAATTCCTTCACTAGAGACGACATGACCTAAGAATGTGACAGATTCAAGCCAAATTCACACTTTGAAAACTTTGCATATAACTTGTGCTAATGTAGGGTCTGCAGAACTGCATTGAGATGATCAACATGGTCCTCTCGATTGCGTCAATATACAAGGATATCATCGATATACACTATCATAAAAGAGTCGAGGAACTTCTTGAAAACTCAGTTCATAAGATCTATGAAAGCTGCCGGGGCATTTGTTAGCCTAAACGACATTACCAAAAATTCAAAGTGCCCATATCGGGTTCTAAAAGCTATTTTTGGAATATCCTGCTCCCTGATCTTTAATTGGTGATACTCGGATCGTAAATCAATTTTGGAGAATTACTTAGCACCTTGCAATTGGTCAAACAAGTCATCTATCCTTGGTAGTGGGTACTTATTCTTGATTATGACCTTGTTCAACTGTTGATAGTCGATACACATTTTTAGTGACCCATCCTTCTTCCTTACAAAGAGAATCGGTGCGCCCCAAGGCGACACACTCGGTCGGATGAAACCCTTCTCTAATAAATCCTTCAATGGTTCCTTTAGTTCTTTCAATTCTGCCGGTGCCATCCTGTAGGGTGGAATAGATATAGGTTGCGTGCCTGGCATCATATCAATCCCAAAATCAATCTCCCTGTCTGGTGGGATCCCAGGGAGCTTTCCGGAAAGACCTCCAAAAATTCATTCACAATTGGCATAAACTCAAGTGTAGGTGCCTCAGCATTGGTGTCCGTAATCCGGACCAAATAGTAAATACACCCCTTGTTGATCATCTTCATTTCTTTGAGGTAAGAAATAAACCTACCCTTCGGCACCACATCATCCCCCTTCAACTCAATAACTAGCTCATTTGGAAATTCGAACCTAACGGTCCTGGTTCGGCAATCAATCTTGGCAAAACATGAACAAAGCCAGTCCATCCCCATTATTACATCAAAATCGACCATCCCCAATTCAATGAGATCGACCGTGGTGTCCCGATCACGCAATGTGACAATCCCTATAATGTCGCGCGACCAAAATAGACTCACCAATCGGAGTAGATAGAAAAAATGACTCATGAAGCTGTTCCGATTCTATCCCAAATTCCATAGCAACATAAGGAGTGACATATGACAAAGTGAAACGGGGATCAATAAGAGCATACACATCATGAGATTGGACAGTCAATATACCTGTGACAACATCTAGAGAAGACTCTAAATTCTGGCGACCCCTCATAGCATAGAAACGACCGGATCCTCCCGAACTGTATGCTCGACCCCTAGCTGTACCATGCCCTGTGGGTGTTGGATTGCCTCGAGCTAGAGGAGGTGCTGCTGATGTAGTAGCTGTAGAATTGGCTGGCTGTGTCGTGCCCCTGCCAACATCCTGGTGGGATGAACGACAATCTCTCTGAATGTGACCCCTCAATCCGCACCCGTAGCATATGGATAAGTCCATGTAGCATATTCCTAAGTGCATCTTTCCACACCTAGGGCATGGGGGCTTCCGCCATTGCTGGAATCTACCACCATGCCAACCCTGCTGGTAGGAGCCCATGTTGCCCTGACTGGGCCTGAAACGACTTCACTGCTGCTGACAGGTCCCTGATGGCAGTCTCACTAGCCGAAGACTGAGCGAAGGACATGATAAAAGTATTTGGGATACATATTGAAGATATATCTTTCAACACAAGCTTATCGGAATAACCAGTTTTATAATGAACAACTTGGGACTTACATAAATTACATGAATACCGTGGGATTCAATTCTAGGAGAGGAGTTTAGCCAACATACCTCAATTTGAGCTTTTCTTAAATTACTACAACGTTCCGAAAATCCTAGCAATCCCAATCTATTTTGAGACATAACAAAATTGAACACCAATTAGGAAGATATTTATGGTTTCAGCTCATTTGAGCATCTTATCAAAGAATTAGGGGACGAAATTCTTACCTCTTTGAAGCCCTAGCAAGATCATTGTGAAATCTTCAAGCCTTGAGCAAGAATTGATGAACAAATGACTAGGTCTTCTCTTTCTCTCTCTAAGATACTCTTACCTCTCTCTAAAAATATCAGATGAAACCCTTAAAAATGACCCCCAAAGGCTATTTATCAAAACGGGGCCGGGTTACAAATTAGAAAAATGAAGCCCCGAAACACAATCTACGGTTGCATAATGACCGCAAAATGGATATGTGGTCTGCAAATCGGACGCATAATTTGATGCCCTTGAACTGGAAAATACGGGTTGGGTCTGTGGTGGTTTTGCGCTCCACAGATCTGTTATGCAGCCGCATAATGCACCGTAGACCTTCCTCCAAACTTTAAGGTCGGCACCACGAAATCTTAAATTCCTTTACTAAATTTTACAGGGCCGTACAAAATGGTCCCCCCCCCCCTATTTTTAAAGCTTAAGCCCACCCGTCCGTCAAAAATCATGTCCCGTCATTATTTTAGTGAGCTAACACCCTATCCAAGGCGTTATCGTGTAGTGGAGCTCTTTTATTGCCTGTTTCGGTGGTCAAATCTTCATTCTTTCTCAATTCAAAAAACTCTAAAAAGAGGTATTCCGAATCACTTTTATATTATAACTCATGTATATAATTGACTAATTAGTTATTTTTACTGTGTTGTATGCTTTTTGTGATCGTTTTTTGAAACATTTATTTTTTATTTTTTATCTGGATTAGTTTATTTTTGTGGCAAAAATTATGAAAAATTGTATATTTTTTTTTTGCAGAATAATTAATATTATATGTGACTTTAGTGTTATAAATATAATAATACGTGCTTTATTGTTATTTAGTGCCCTTTAGTGTTATGTTGTGCTTTTTATTTTTATGTAGTGCCGTTTAACCTAGTAGAACTGATAATAAATTTTAATTTATGTTAGTTGATGTTGTTTATGACCATTTAGAGTAGTGTGACTTTAGTGCTCTAGGATTCTTTAATGTAGAATAAAAACTACGTGCCCTCATTAACCAGTTAGAATACTCAATTACGGATCAAATATTAATTATTTATTAAGTGTTTTTTTAAATGTATTATTAGATAACAATCAAATACCAGATATGAATCATAAATTAATTAGTTGACAATACAAAAGAGATGCTCCCGGATTTATGTGTAAAATATAAAAGTTAACAAACAAATCGTTACGAATGAAACAAATTGAATATTATTTAGTATGAAGTTTTTAGTATATTTTATATGAATAATTACTAAAAATATCGTGATTAGTTAAGAAAATTAAATATTAATTTTTTTATAACCCAAAAATATCTGGAAAAAATAAGACAGTTCAAACATAACCCTGCCGAAGTTTAGCCAAAATCGAAGAAACTAACATATAAATAGTTATTTTATTTATCACCCTAAGTAATAAAATAGAATATTTATTGATTAAATATTAATATAAAAAATATCACAATATATTTAAAGATGTTAAATGATTAAAGAGAAAAATACTTTATTTAATATTATTCAATTTACGGATATCGTCATGGATCCTCCCCCTATGCATCCTGGACTTGCTGTTCGAGAGCTACTGTTGCTCCAGGGTGGTCATAGGTCTTCACACATCTGGGATGGACAGCTGTTGTCCCAAGCCCACTCCAGACGTATAGAAGATCTTAGGAGTTCATTAGGGACCACCCACTTCATCCCGTGCAGCTACACGCCTTGAGCGGACGGGGTTTTATCGGATTATAGAGATCGGTCGGTTGAAATTCGACTGGCCTCTGATCACAGCTATGATAGAGCGGTGGCGACCGGAGATTTACATAATTTATCTACCTATCGACGAGGCTACCATCACGCTAAAGGACGTGGAGGTTCTATTCTGGTTGCACGTTGATGGTATGGCTGTCAGCTACCCGAAGGCTCTTTGGGATTATACGAGAGAGAACTATCTACATATGTTGCACAGGCTCACCGGTTTCATCCTACGGAGCCGACTGTTATGAGTGGTGCCAGTCGATTGCAGGTGTCACCCATTAGGCAGCATATGATGGCGCTACATGTGGAGATTACTGATGACTCAACAACATAGGCTATCGAGTGGCAGACGAGGTTGTTGCTGCTGATGATGTTTGGTGGTATTTTGTTGCCGAACACTTCGGGAAGCCTCGTTAGCTTGCGATTTCTGCATCATCTGGAGTGGCTAGATGAGTTACCTACTTACAGCTGGGGTAGAGCTGTTCTAGCCTACCTTTATAGGCAGCCGTGCCGGTCGTCCATGTGCACCGTGAGAGACATCTCCAGTTTTATTCCGTTATTGCAGGTGATAACCAAATCAATTCTTTTCATGATTACAATAGAGATAGTACAAAATGACTTAAATTTTATGTCCACAATCAATATTACGTTTGGGCCTGAGAGCGGTTCATGCAGATCCAGCCACTTCTCCCACCGATAGCTCTAGATGCACCACCTCCACCGTTTCTACCACTTGCTAGGAGGTGGGTAGATAGGCGAGGCTGCGCCCGCGAGGTCGAGACTCGACATCATCTCACTTATTATAGGGATCTGTTGGATTTACTTGAAGACGCTTAGGTAAAATATATGATTATGTTTTTGAAAATGCTTGATTTGTCTTGCATTTACTCACGATTCTTGTGTTTAATAAATAGTTCATATGGAGGTCATATAGTGACGAGCTCATCGCTGGATTGCCAGATTATTGCTCCCACGGTCGAGCTATGTGGATGTCTTCAGTCCCACTTATATGTCTCGATATAGTCGAGCAACATGACACCGAGCGAGTCCTTGGATAGTTTGGTCGACACCAACATATACTAATTCCGCCCAGTTGGCATTCCACACATTACAAGCAAGATGATCGTAGCAAGGTCGACCGGACATACTTGGCCTGGTTAGAGGCCCATATAGAGGGTTGGGATTAGGGGTGTTCATCGCCGTTATGATACGGAATTTAGATATTTCGGTTCGGTATTTTTGGTATTCGATTTCTTAAGTTGCTATACTATTACCGTACCTAATTAAATTCAGGTATGGTTCGGTTTTTCTCCTTTTGGTTTCGGTTTATTCGGTACGGTAATTTCGGTTTATTCGATTTGAATACTAACTAGTGCATAGAGCCATATATTGTAATATTGTTAATTAAAGTACTCAAAAGTACAAAATTGTAAAAGGTTTGTTGACAAAAATTTTGTCCAAAATTAGTAAATATCAACCCAGAGAGAAACTACATACAGGAATAAATTTGATCATTAGAAATGTATTACTTGCTTGGAGTTGATTGATGAATTTAGAGAATAAAGGAAAGTAAAATTGTAGATTTTTTTATATTTATGTTATAAATAATAATATGTGTATTGTGTCATATAATATACATTTCGATATGGTATCGGTGTTTCGTTATTTTATTTTAAAATACCAAATACCATACCTAATACAAATTTTTTAAGAACTTAAACCAAATACCATACCGAATACCAAAATACCGAATACTGAATACCAAATACCAAAATTTTTGATTTCGGTACGGTTATTCGATATTTACCAAATTATGCATAATCCTAATTGGGATAAGAGATATGGCCTGATTCTGCCATACCCTCCACATGAACGTGTCGACGGGAGTACATGGTTTGGCATCGCAGCTTTACTCGCCTTCTGATTGGGAATCCTGTTCATCACGATGGTGGTCGGTACATTCCATATGCCAGGAAGCACAAGACACTAATATGTTATTTGATATAGTTACTTATCATGTTACATTAATTTAACATACTTCCTTAATTAATATGTTATATGCTATGCAGGCTATTATCTTACACCGTTTCTACCAGTTGGGACTGGATATGCTACAACATGTAGGCGATGGAGGGGCAGTTGTGCATGGGTTTGGTTGTCTGATTGTTGATCTTGCTGCTTACACATCACGAGCTGCCCGAGAGGATGTGCGGTTAGGTTACGAGATTGCACATGTGCCGCCTGAGGAGTACCATCATGGGCCACACGTGGCCTCAACACATGGTAGATGTGGTAGGCGTGGCCAGAGAGGAAGCGGTGGCCCACGTGGTCGTGGTGGTCGGCGAGGACGGGGTCCCCATCAAGGGGGCGTAGAGTCATCAGTGGAGAATATTGGAGATGATCAACCGGGTGACTACCCTGAGCCACACGATGCTCGTCAGGATATGCCATCATTCAGCCTTCAGCTGTTACCAGGGACTTCAGAGTTGACCCCGTCAGGTCCAGTTTTGATCGCGGGCACCGCCATTACGCAGTATGATTGGGATTAGTATTTTCCTAGTCGTCTAGAGCTATCGAGGGTTGTTGAGGATCATCCGATACGAGAGGTGTGTGGTCGACGACTGAGTTATGGCTCTTCATCGAGGGCTGCTGAGTATCTTTCAGGCACAGATAGGGAGACATCACATCAAGTTGAGATGTCACATCCTTCATCTACTCTAGTGCACCTCATAGTTCCCACATAGCATTGTGTACCTACTCAGGCGCATGTTTGTTTGTATTACTATTACTTCAATTTGTTTTTACCTTATAGATTAGTCATAATATCTAAATTGTTTATATATTTTTTTTAAAATTTCTTCGTCACCCATCACGGAGGCTACATTGCTCGATACTCGCTTGCCGGAGACGGATGATCTTATTCTGGAGCCCGCTGAGACCATGGTTTGACCATTAAATTTTTTTGCTAACACGTACATTAGTATTCTATATTTCATTTACTAAAATATCTTATTACTTAGTAAGTTACTGATGGCCTAACAGCCGCTTCTATTGAGCCTGCTAGCCTTCCTAATGATCATGCTGCAGCACATCCTCAAATAAAGTGGCGACGTGATGAGGATGATCCTGATAGCGTAGCCGGCGGGGATGGCATGCGCCTCAGGATAGCCAATGCTTTAAAGCATACAGGTTGTGAGACTCATTGATATGTATTTTGAGTTGTATATATGACATTAAATATTTGATAGGAAAATTATTGATGTTTTACATAATAAGCGCATGTTTTTTTATTTTTCGGGTTATTTATTAGTTTAAAACTAGAACACAAAAAAAAGACAGCTTAACATAAATTTAAAAAATACACATAATACATGACACGTACAACATAAAAATAAAAAAATACACTTAATACATTCATGTATTTGTTTAGTCATTATCGCCCATTATTCTCTACTTCAACCTCTGAGATTTTTCTTCCAACCGATTATTTTCTTCTTCTGCCTCTTTTGGTTTCTCATTCACTGCTGCAAGTTATTCTTGGATTTTCAAGATCTGAAGTTCGTACTCACCGATTAGATTCCAAATGTTTAGCAAACATGATTTGTAGTATTCCTGGTTAATGGGTTCATCATACCGTTCTTCAAAACCACATTGATTTTCGTCCTACAAATGAGGATGACAATGAAAGACTACTAATTAACATGTTATAAATAATCTACTAACCTACATAACTTTCAATAATAATAACTTACAACTTGTTTACACATCCAACGTCTGCGACCTAGGTTGCAATTTGACCAACATGGAGTCAAAATCTGTAACGACGGCTGATTGTTTTGCGTATTACAACCCGTTCGCCTATTTACTACTCATTTTGTGCTTTACAGTTGTTATGTGACTTGTCAAGATAATTGGTTTGGGTCCGGTGAGGTTTCACAATGAATTGAGACACTTAGTCTCAAGGATGAAAACTTAAGTTAAAAAGGTTGACCGGGTTTTGACTTATGTATAAAAGACCTCAGAATGGATTTTTGATGATTCCAATAGCTTCTTATGGTGATTTTGGACTTAGGAGTTTGTCCAAAAAATTATTTGGAAGCCCGTAGCTAAATTAGGCTTGAAATGGCGAAAATAGAAAATTTAAGTTGGAAGTTTTACCGGGGAGTTGACTTTTTGATATTGGGGTCAGAATCCGATTCTGGAAATTGGAATAGGTCTGTTATGTCATTTATGACTTGTGTGTAAAACTTTAGGTCAATCGGACTTGATTTGATAGGTTTCGACATCGAATGTAGAAGTTGGAATTTCTTAGTTTCATTAAGCTTTAATTGGGGTATGGTTTGTGTTTTTATTGTTTGATGTGATTTGAGGCCTAGACTAAGTTCGTATGATGCTTTGGTACTTATTGGTATATTTCGTTGAGGTCCCGGGGGCCTTGGATGAGTTTCGGATGGTTAACGAGTTGATTTTTAGACCTAAGGAATGTTGAAGCTAGGCAGTAGCTGGTGTGATTGCTTCTGCGATGCCTTGGTCGCAGAAGCGAGTGGGGGCTCACATGAGCAAAATGGGAAGGGTTAAGGCAGCATACGCAGGTGCGGAGCCTTCATTGCATCTTCGAAGCCGCAGAAGTGGCTTGATGATTGCAGATGCGCGAGTGACCATAGAAGCGGGCCGCTTCTCGTAAAAGCGAGTCCGTAGAAGTGGGAAGGCAATTGCAGAAGCGGAGAAAGGCCAGCCTTGGTAGGAACCGCAAATGCGGTGGATTCTCTGCAAAAGCAGAACCGCAGACGTGCGAAAGCACTAGGAAGATTACAAAAACAGAGGGTTCCGACATTTTTGTCAGTTTGGACATTTCCAACACGGTTGAGGCGAATTTTGAGCGATAATTCACAGGAAAACTTAAGGTAAGTCACTTGTGATCATTTTTAGTCATTAATATTAAATTATCATTGAGTATTTCGACTAGATTACATGTTTTTGAGGTAAAATTCGAAGATTTGGGCCTAGGGATTTGAAAATGAGATTTGAGGATTTGAAGGTTGAGTTGATGTCGGAATTTGTTAAATTTGGTATAGTTGGACTCGTGGTTGAATGGACGTTCATATTTCTTAACTTCTATCGGGTTCCTAGACGTGGGATCCAATGGTGATTTTTGAGTATAATTTTGGATTTTGTTGGAAAATTAGTATTTTCATATGGAATTAATTCCTATAATTTGTATTGACTGAATCGAATTAATTGTGACTATATTTGAGGTGTTTGGAGGCCGATTCGTGAGGCAAAGACATATTGGAATAAAGAATTTGCACGGTTTGAGGTAAGTAACACTTCTAAACTTGGTTCTGAGGGTATAAATCCCTGAATTACGTGTTATGTGAATTGTATGAAGGTGATGCACATGCTAGGTGACGGGCGTGTGGGTGTACACCATAGAAATTGTGACTTAAATAAATTCTGTGCAGTTATAAGATTAAAGAATCAAGTTATTATCTGCATATCCTCCACGTGTTAGAAAAATTGAGCTGAGGCTCGTATTAAAGATCATGTTTAGGCTACATGCCGATATTTTGAGACCCATAGGGTCGTGCTGCTGTTGAATTAATTGCTTTAAAATGTACATTTCATACTCAGTCATGTTCATCTATTGCGAGGATATGAGATCGAGCTGCGCGCCACAGCATGGCATATTGGATTTATATTTGTTATTATTATATGGATCGGGGATGCACACTGCAGCATGCCTTATATGCTTTATTATTATGGGATCGGACTGCACGCGCAGTAGGCCATATCGGCTTTATATAGGGCGTGAGTGGAAGGAGCCCCTCCGGAGTCTGCACCCCCCACAGTGAGCACATATGATTCTATATTCTGGATGGACTTCCCAGGGCATGGATCATGATGAATTCCCTGGACATTGATCTTGTTCGAGTCATTCATAGTTGGGGATAAATCTACCCCTGGGCTGGATTGGCCTTATACAGTACTGAGTGACTACTGTCAGTTGATGTATATATATATGGGATGGATCTTCCTTGAGCTAGATTGGCCATATACAGTATTGAGTGACTGAGTAGATTGTGATCGTGAGTACACGAGGTTTTCCACTGAGGTGCATCACATACAGCACGTACATTGGCATATAGCTATAGAAATGTCATATTCCTCGTATCATTTAGAATTGACCTATTTTACTTGTACAGAGTTTAACTGTTGAACTTGAAAGCATGCCTACATTTCTATACTGTTATTTCTATACTGGATTGTACATGTTGAGCTTGTCACTATTTTTAGCCCAAAGGTTAGTTTTGTTACTTGTTGAGTTGGTTGTACTCATACTACACCCTGCACCTCGTGTGCAGATCCAGGTACTTCCGGATACGGTGACTGCTAGATTTCAGAATTTCATCTGTTGGAGACTATCTAGGTAGCTGCTTGGCGTCAGCAAACCTTGACTCTCTTTACCTTTCAATTATTGTACTGTTCTATATTTTCAGACAGTGTTTTTATCAATCAAACTTTTTTATCATTTAGATGCTCATGTATTCAGTGACACCGAATTTTGGGACTGTATTTATATATGTATTTGTGAGGTTTTCTATTGAATTCAAATATTATGTTTTCAAACTTAAAAGAATTTGTGATTTATTGAGGTTGTCGGCTTGCCTAGTATTAAGATAGGCGCCATCATGACGTGTGTGATTTTGGGTCGTGAAAAAATCGCACGTTTGCCACAGTAACACCTGGGTACGTCATTGGGTCTAGACATGTCGTAATGCTCGAACTTGAAAAATTTATGGAAAGATGTTTTCTTCGTTTGGTTAAGCCGCAAATAATAATGCAAAATGCGCGGGGTTTTTGTAGGCATCTATGAATGATTTTAGGTTACATAACATACATTGTTGATGCGTTATATTTCGCATGCTAATGATTCTTTTCAGTACAAGTCTTTGCATCTTTTTAGGTCGATAGCTTTTTCAAGCTGACATGATAACACATAAAGCATATTTTTGATGCGTTATGTTTCACGTGCTAATGATTCTTTATGGTACAAGTCCATGCAGCTTTTTCATGTCGATAACTTTTTTATATGACATGACAATACACATAACGCATATTATTAATGCACTATGTTTCACGTGCTAATGATTCTTTACAGTCAAGTCCGTGCAACTTTTTCAGGTCGACATGGCAATACACATAACACATATTATTGATGCGTAATTTTTTGCGTGCTAATGATTCTCTATGGTACAAGTTCGTGCAGCTTTTTCAGGTCGACATGACAATACACATAATGTATATTGTTGATGCCCTATGTTTAACGTACAAGTTCGTGCAGTTTAGTTCTTTTTAAGTTGAACCAAAATTCTAGTATTCAAAAACCATTTCAACATTTCAAAAATATCACTAATATTTAATAAGTGGTTTAAGAAGAGGCAAAAAGGTGAAAATAGTTCAACAGATCCACATGGAACACGTTAGGTTGCTATACCTTGAAAAAAATATGCTAGGTTGCTATACTGATTTGGTGGATGACAAGTGGTATGGTGTTCTACGTCCCCTGAAAAATAAGCCTATCAATATACATACTGATCTCAAAGTTGCAGGGCACATTATTGAGGGGGAAGCGCATTCTACAAAGCCTGAAGGTATGTGAATTTGGGATGAAAAACTACAGTGGGTCCCCCTTTACTAAAAAAGGTGTGATTATGAAGTACTATGCCATTGGCATGGGGTAGTTGTACCACAAGCATTGTCTGCAATATTCCAAACAAACACATATAAAGATGAGCCAGAAGTGATTCGGCATTTGATAAAGGAGATATTAGAGATGGAAAAGGCACTTGGCATTCATTATGCACTTTATGATCTTAACTACTGCAAGGAACAGAGGATAAGTATTGAGATTTATTAGAAAATAAAAAATTGCATAGAGAAATTGATTATCCTGTATTTCCAACAGTTGTCGACTGGGAGGGACTACCTAAGTTTCTACCGCAGATCTTGGACGTAGGAGTCCCATATTGTTGTAGAAATCAAGCAAGTGGTCTTATTGATGATAGCGATGAAATACGAGAAATGTGTGTCAACTGGGGCCTAGATTATGATGCCCTCGATCCGGACGGATGCGTACAAGATGTTGACAAAGAAGATGAAGACAATGACAATGAAATAATGCCAGACAGTAATGATAATGATGAATGAAAATCGTTATTTATTTCTTAAAGTTATTTTTAATTGTTGTATTGAATCTTCAATACTAAATGTCAATTAGATTTAATATTATTGGAAACTTAATTTTATTTCATAAATATTGCAAACAACACCATTACAGACATTTAGTTTAACAAAATTACTACAACAAATCACTAAGTTTACCCTTGAAAATTGGTCACATTAGATGAATTACCACCGAGAGCTGAATTACCAACGCTTCCCAAACCAATTGAAGGACATTTACGACGATCTTGTCCTATTTGGGAACATATACACATTACGTGCATAAACAGTATCACCAACATCCATTTGATTTTGTATCTGCGTTCTTTTTTACACTTGCCGGCGACACACATAATCCTTGTTGCACACCATTTTAAATGGTTCCGATGGCTAATAATGCTCAGACCCACTGGTTGGAAGTGGCCACTGTTGGTGTTTATGTATGCAGCAACACTATATTCTTTATCAACGTACCTCGTCACTGCAAAACCAGCATGTTGAAAGCACTTCATAGCATGTGAGCATGGCAAGTCATAGATCAACCATTTCCCATACGAACATAATCTTCTAGATTCTTTGATAGTGTGGGTATTATTACCGAGGTTTTGATGCAGACTAGTGCGAACTTCAAAAATATTTCGCTCGTTGCAGTACTGCAAATATGTATGCCATTGGACTCGCTTTCTATATTTCTCAAATCGTTTCATCGGCTGTGGCATAAATTAAACTTCCCTTTCCAACAAGGATAATGCACTTCGAGATCTTTCAACAAACCTCTCTGCCATCTCCTTGAATAACATCTGCACTATGGAAGTGACAGGCAATCCACGGACAGACTTCAACAACCCGTTGAAAGACTCTGATACGTTTGTAGTCAAAATTCTCCATTTTATACCATCATCATTATGCAAAGTCCACTTACCAAGCTCATGTTGGATTAACCAATGATAAGCTTCTGGGTCTTCCTGTCTAATCAATTTCATTCTCCTCCTGAATTTACACTCTTGATGATCTGTTTTAGCCATCCACATTAAATCATGTAAGCTCTTATTCGGATGAGCCCGCTGGAAGTTGGCCTTCAAGTGCCTAACACAGTAACGGTGGTAGGAATATGGTTCTTTCCATGCATCCAAAGTTTGTACAGAACTTAAAATCCCACCATGCCGATCAGATATTAAACAAATACATGAACGTTGTCTAACAACGTGCTCCTTCAAGTGGTTTAAAATTCATGTCCAAGTCATTTGACTTTCATTGGCACAAATAGCAAATGTGAGGGAAAATATTCTTCCATTAGGATCTAGTGCAACGACAATCAACATCTTAATATCATACTTTCCATAGACATGAGTGTCGTATATGGAGATTACCCCCAGAACACATATCTGAATATGAATTCAGGTATTCCCGGACTCCGCTCAAGCTTCCATTCAACAACAGTCTCGGTGTTAAAGTGTTGCAAAACAACCATGTACCTGGGTAGAGCAGAAAATGCTTATCGCAATTACCATAAAAAATCTCAAATGCACGTTTACGCCCGAGAAATGCCTTTGTTTTGGTAATGGTACAGCCATATACCTGGTGGAAAAATCTTATAAACTCTTTAATCTTGTACCTTATGAACGATTCAATGTGTGGAATCAAGACAATAGAAATCAAGTCAACATTCAAGTTAAAATGGTTCCCATTGAATGTGTCTATATCACAAGTGTGGGTGCAAACGTATTTCCCCACAATCCACATATTTGTTTTCACCTTTCTCGCACGCAACATCCATCTACAACCTTGAAATCGTATATGGAAATAACCATATATGCTTGCGGAGATGACTCATGAACCTCCGGCTTACGACACTCTTTTATGCTGTAAATTCGCACCGCCCTATTAAGACGCGCTTTATCAGCAAAAAGCATATTCTTTGATAGCACCGTCGGTCTAGATTCATTCCACATTGTTGTCCGAATGTCATCAAGATCCCTTGTGAGGGCATCCACATCCGGTATACTGGGCAACTGATCAAGGTAAGGAATCTCCCTTGACTGAAACGACACTTGTGACTCGTACACTCTGGGTCTAACAGGGGGTGGATTGTGCATATATGGAGCATGCTCATTGGTGGCATCATGCTCCCTCGTCAAATCAGGTTGCTCATTCTCATTCTCATCAGCAAAGCATATTTCCTCAACATGGTTGCCCTCATCAGTAAAGGGTGTATCATCTCCAGACTCACTACATCTTCCTGACTCTATGCATTTGCCAGATCTTGATTAAATATATCTTCTTCTGCCAATCGAGTAAGAACATGACCTTCATGTTGCTCGTTTTCACGGAACAACCAATAAAATAATGAGTTTCTCAAACTCATCCCAATATTATATATTAACTTTTATCTCTTAACTTACAATTCATAATCTTTTGATTGCCCATGATGCATATTATCAAGCTGTTGATGACTCTGGATGGACCCGCATGATCCAAACCACCATACTTGGGCATATTCCAACTTTTGGTTGGTTCATAACTTGTAAAATTCATATATGGCTGGTACCCCCTTTGAAATATATGAGTGTTAGTATGAATATAATATATAAAAAGAATCATACTAAGAAAAGGAAAATTGAAATTTACCACTCGGCGTGTGAATTATGTAAACTTGGAAAAAAATTATGTCCTCGCTCCTCATTCTCCCGTGGAGATAAAGATCTGGCCAGACTCTTTCAAACGGAACCTATTCGGATAAAACTGCTCCAGAAACACCACCAGATGATTGAGGATTATCCCTATTTTGCGTAACCTTAATATTGCGGATGTCTTCAGACTTGACGCACATTTCCAGCATTTTGATCATAAGAAGTTCCCGGTGTTTATCCGGAGTCCTAAAAAAATCTTTCATAGTTTCATCGTCTTCGATGTTAAACTCAGCATAACAAGCAACCTCTTGCAGAGGAACAGAATATGGATATCTTCTAGTTACATTAATATTAACCAAACATTTGCTCACACTCATTCTTTTACATATTAACGATAATATATATATATATATATATATAGTGCAGTTATTTTGTGCGCTATACCCGCCAATTATTGCGGGTCAGTTAATTAATAGGTGTAGCGCATGTATTACCTGATCTATACCTTAAGGGACAAACATGCCGTTAAGGTATATCGCATGTAAAGCATGCACTATACATAAAATGGTCACCAGTTTCTTTTCACATATTTTTGTGCTTTGAATCAAAAAATAATACTTTACCTCTGATATTAGCACTTATACCCCTGATATTAGATCCACACAACTTGAGAAAAACATACTAAACATTAATATGAAACAAGTAGCACTAAAGTTTCATAATACAGCTACGCTCATGCCCACATTAACATATGAATTGAATTGTGATAATAAGTCGACACGTCCACACAAAATTCTATGTAGGTGATATGCCACTAGCAAGCTGGGCAAATTAAAAGGCCAACTTAGTGCTACCGAAGAACAAATTACAAGCCAGCAACTCTAGGCGGAATCCATTTTGATCATTGAAGGTGATAGGATGTAGAAGAGGTGCAAAGAGAAGGAGATAGTTAGGAGAATTCCGTATAAATGAAAAATTTGCTATTTCTATTATTTTATTTATATGATCACTATTACTTACTTGGACACCAAATTTTTTTTAAATAATTTAAATTATATATTATTGTGATTTATAACATTATTTTATAAATTTATAATTATAAAATTTATCTAAAAATTTCAAAGAATATATGCTTGAATTTAACTAATAATTAAATAATTTGACCCTACTAATCGCATCATAACATGAAACACAGGGAGTGTTTTTCATTCTTGGCACAAATGCAACAATAGCAATATACTTAGTGTATTCCCATAGTGCGATGTATAAGTAGAGTAATGTGTAATCAGACCTTACCCCTATCCAATAGCAGATTCAAGAATTTAGGTTCGTTGATGCTTAACTTTTTTGACATAAAGTCATTATCAATCATATCGTATAAGTGCATAACTATTTGAACACGATGATAAAAAAAGTTAAATAAGAAACTCATAGTATTAATATTACAGAGGCTTAAATTTATAGTGCGATGGATACGTAACTTACGATAAAAAAGGTGATGAGTTTGTCCCTTCAGGAGGAATTGCTCGTCTTCTGGAGGGTCAAACTTTGGAGTTCTTTTTTCTTTATAGTGAATTAGATTTTGTAAAAAAAGAGAGGATAAAACGAAGTCAGTAATTTAAAAAAAAAAAAATAGTATTGGGTAAATTAGTGGCTAGTGAAAACTGTATAGAACAAAAAAGAGAAAGTAGTTTGAAAATATAAGAGCATAAGAAATTTATTTGCCTATGTAAAGAGGCATGTTGGGTGTAAGATTCGAACTATCACCCCCTAATCTTCCATAGACCTTCAGTGCTCATCCTTAACCAAAGCACCCATCATTCTTTATTTCTCATGGGTGCTTGTTTGTGTTTGACCAAAAAATATTGATCTTCGTTCAACTAATTAAATTTATACAAATAAGGTTAATCTTAATTAACAATAATATTCCAAAGATGAAATTCTCGGAAGTGCAATAAATAATATGCAGATATACTTCAATAGCAACGGTGCACACAATCAGTATTTAATAAGTCAAAGGAAGTAATGTAGCATTAAATATTGATGAACATCAATAAATGGCACTTATATAAATAGAATGAATGAGTCACCCAAGAAAGGATGAAATCAATGAATGTTCTTTCTAATAATGATAAGCGATGGATAAGCCATTGAATATCTGAGTTATTCTCGGATCAAGAGGAAAAGTGTCGATAAGAATCTTAGTGAAAAGGTTATTTTTGTGTGCTTGACATAATATCCGATTCTCTCTTTTAAAGTCAAAATGTATTTTACAAATGAATATCACATGTCTCCTATTATTATGTCACTTTTTATTTATAGGAAACATATTTCTAAAAACCCTAATAGTACAAGTGCAGAGAATATCCACTAGAATATTCTCTTTTATGTCTATCTTGAAACTAGCCGTTATAAGTCTGTCAAGGGTGCTCGACCTCGGTCTTGATCCTTGATGACTCCTTGGCTTCAGCCCTTACCGACTCTTCGACCACAGACTTCACCGTTTCTTAGATCACTTCGACAAGCGACGGCCTGGGAGTGTTTCACCAATACTATTTTGACTTAAGTATTCTAAAGATAGATTTTGACCCATACAGTTAGTCCCTCCGCTCATTGAGGCCAGCTTCGAGGATGGGCTCGATGAGCGGATCATGTTGTTGGTGGTTGAGCTAATCAAGCGGACTACATAGGTCGTGTTTGTTGCGGCGAGTCGGTAACATGGCCTTATGTGGGCCGCACATTTCAAATGCTTTAAGTTTCCCGAGTGATTTCCTGGAGTTATGTTATCCACGAGTTAGGATGATGTCATGCATCATTATGACACATATTCCCAATGCGTCGCTTTGTTTCACGTGTGACCTTTGATTATATCTGCCGCTTTCATTCCGGTGCCAATCCTGATGAGATATTTTTGGTTTCGGTGTCATGACCTTTATAAATAGAGGTCCTTGAACACGATTTTGGAGTTTAAATCTTCTAACGCTTCAAAATCCCATACCTTTCTCTTGCTCTCTTCTTCTTCGAATTTCTCTTCTCTGTTTCAACAACTTACATTGTTCTTCATTCCCTCTCGTTTGTTATTCTCCTTCCTTACGTTGAGTCATGTCTAATGTACCTTCTGAGGCTGGAAAGGAGAGTCGTGTTGCTCCATTGATAGTGGTGTTTCCCTCCTATGAGGAGAGCGTTCCTACCACCATTGAGGATGAAACCTTCCCGTAGGTAGAGAGATAATCCCATGCAACCCTGATTCCAGATTCGATTTCACCAAATCACCAGAGGCCGCACCTGGAGCTTTTCGGTCAGTGATGACTATGAAGGAATTAGTTGTGCCTAAGGCCAAATTCATCCTTCCCAATCATATCGAGTTAATCCTGGCCGAGGTATTGCGCCCTCTACGCCTACCCCTTCCAAGTCGGCTATTCTTTTCCCTTCTTTCTACTTGTGGAGGAGTTCTGTCATTACTACAATGTTTTTCCTGCTCAACTCGCAGCGTACGTCAATTAAATTATAAAGATGCTCACTAAGTTTGCTGAGCTGGCCGGGGTCAAACTGAAATTGCAGCACTTAATTCATCTATTCACTCCCAGCTTTTATAGGGGAACGATGTTGAACCTTCGCCATCGAGGGGGAAAATTCTTGGTGGTGATGATGGACAACAAGGCCAGTCATCAATTCTGGTTTAACTTATTTTGTAAGAACCAAGGACGTTGTGGCCAATGTCAACGACTTTCCTGAGGCTTGGAACTATACTTGTAAGTACTTTGGTTTCTCCCCCGTGTTCGGTCCTGAATTTTGACTTCTTGCCTTCTACTTTTGCAGCCAAGATCTCGCCTCCTCCTTTGGATGCTCATATTTCTGACTGGGTAGAGCGATTTCTCCCTTACATCGTGGGGATTCGTGAATGCCAAGTTTTTTCAAGAAATTCAGGCATACTCTCCCTTCGACTGGTAATTTCCTTTATTTAATCATGGCCGCTCCGCTTCCTATCATGTATAGATTCATTTTGCTGACTTAATGCTGTCTTTTTCTCAGGCAGGGGTTCTTGGAGGAGCCGGGCACTAGTGCCTTCTTTCGTAGGGCGGCTGTTGCCTCCTCGACTTCGGCTCCTGTTACGGCTACTACGTCTTCCATTCCGATCTCGACCTCGACTGCCGTAGTTTGGGAGCCTGTTTCGTTCCTTCTGCCACACCTTCCCCCCAACTTTATTCGCTAATTGATGAGGATGATTTCTCTCCTGATGTCGGTGGTTTGATGCCTCGTAAGAGGAGGGCCGTGGACACCGAGGGAGAGAAGACGACAGCCATTGATGTGGGAGATTGTGGCCTTGTCCTTCGAAAAACGGCCACAATGCATATAGGGGAGATCTTAGAGGCAAGTCCCGAGGCCTCTCACTTGGATGGTACGAGCATGCGTCCTGTAGGGGACGCAACCGAGGGCATAGTGAGCAATGAAGTCCATGTTCTTTCGAGGCACGAAGAGGCCTTATCTTCCTAGGTCGCGGCGGATGCGCCTTCTTCAACTGATGATAGAAGGAAGGCTGTTGTTGAGGAGGACATTGGATCTAACTCTGACATGGATATAGACAAGTGAGAATGATCGATAAGAGGCTTACTCAACTCGAAGTGAGGTTGGAAGGGGATTCAAGGACTATTGCGATCTCGATGGATCATAATCTTCTTGTGAACACGGAGGAGATAATGTCACACCCCGACCTCGGGGAGCGTGATCAGCACTCAACCCAAATACCCTATTTAAGCAAGCCTACTAGATGCCTTCTACCCAACCTTGATCATTAACAATATAAGAATCAGTACAAGAGATAGACATGAGAAGAGTTATGCGGGTGGAGGTTTATTCACAATCATAATCCCTACAAAAAGCGGCCATGTCGCCTCACTCCTAATGTATGCGAGTGTAGGTGTATTCACAATCACAATCCCTACGCAAAGCGGCCCTGCCGCCTCACCCAATGTATATGGGTGGAGGTGTATTTCGGTGTTATGTTCTGTCAATCTACCCTTCCTCGGTGACTAACGATACTCCAAAAAAAATATTTTTGATTTTCATACAAGGGAAATAGAAATACAATTGCATTTACCTCATAAGCTTTCACACCATTTATAGCCCCATTGGCACTTTCAACCACTTACAACATCATTATTTCATTGGCTCTCTTGGCCATACATATGATTCTTCATTCATGGCATAATGGCCGTATTTCATATTTCACACTTTCATTTCTTTCCTTTCATGGATCATCATCATAAATATCAACAAATAAAATATTCTGGAAATCACAACTTTAGGTTCATTGGTAATGAAAACTTTAAACACAATGGATTTCTTTCCAAGAAATGGAGTAAAATGATTGGCAATCGAAGCACAAGTTAAAATCTTAAACGATTAACACACCATTTATTTTTGAAATACTTTTCCCCAAAAGGGCAATACCCAATTTCAACTCATGATTATGTAAGAGCTCAAAACACGTTGGATACTTACAAAGCATAGCATTTGTTGAAACAACCACATTTGGGAACGACTTGAGTATATAAGCTTTTAGGAAAATCCATTTTCAAAGTCAATTTGGAACGGTTGAATCAAGGCTCATTTCTTAACCTTTCTTACATCATTTTATTTAATTGGCACCATTGTCCACAAATATAACTTTCATTCTTGGCACAATGGCCATACTTTATATCCCCAACTCTCTCCTTTCACTTTCAAACATCTTTATAGATTATCAACAACAAAACATCTCTAATCACGACTTTCATTACACACATGAGTAATTCAGAGTCTTAAGCACATCAAGATTTCTTACACAATTTGGCATAATAGCCTTCATTCGAAACACGACTTGAAGTCATAACATCTTAACGCACATCACATACTTGAACACATTCTCGTATGATATCATAATATGATAAGAGTGTTCAAAACACATTTGAAAAATAATACCTTTCGACACAAAGCTTATCCGAAATAGTTAATTTATAATGAATAACTTGGGACTTACAAAAGCATCATGGGATTCAATTCTAGGAGAGTAGTTTAGCCAACATACCTTGTTTGAGCTTCCCTTAGATTACCACAATGTCCCAACACTTCTACAAATTCCAATTAACTAGAGATATAACAAAATTGAACCATAATTAGGGATAGATTCATGGTTTAAGCTCACTTAGGCATTTCATCAAGCACTAGGTGTGCAAATTACACTACAAGGTCTCTATGGTGGAATCCTTTCATCCCACAACAAATCATTCACCCAATTTAATTCGACAACCTCCTTACCACCCTCATGGGTACATTCATGCACAAAGAGTACCTCCCACACCTAAGAATCATACTTCTCATGACGTACTTTTAGTCCAAATCCCGAAATTTAGGGCTAGGGAGTAGAACCTTACTCTTAGATGAAGATCTTGTGATTGGCTTCCTTGATTCTTGAAGATTGGGCAAGAATGGATAATTAGCATGCTAGGTCTTCTCTTTCTCTCTCTAAAATAGCTCTCTCATCTCTCTAAAA
The DNA here is from genome assembly GCA_002018475.1 of Nicotiana obtusifolia. NCBI lineage: Eukaryota > Viridiplantae > Streptophyta > Magnoliopsida > Solanales > Solanaceae > Nicotiana > Nicotiana obtusifolia. The sequence goes on from MCJB01026077.1 coordinate 81,100, forward strand.
ATCAGATTTTACTTTTTAAGATGACCCCCCTAAGGCCTTATATCAAAATAGGGTCGGATAAGAAAATTTCCAAAAATGACCCCTGAAGTCAATTAAGTGGTGCAATTATATGCGGTAGCAGAATAATTATGCCGCCATTATTCGATGGCAGAATAATTATGCGGCCAGCAGAATGGCCACAAAATGATTTTTTAACTTCTGGGTAGCCTCTTGTCCATTCCGCGATGCAATTTCGCGATAGCATAATCATTATGAGGTCAGCAAAATCATTATGTGGCCAGCAAAAATAGTTTTCAAAATTTGAGTTGCTTCTGGTTCTTTATGTGGTCATTTCGTGGTTAGCTGAACAGATCCGCTATAGCATAATGGACCACAAAATCATTATTTTTTGCAATTTCTTCTACCAACTCCACTATGTATTGTACAACCCAAAAAGTTTGTACCATGACTCGTTTTCTAAAATCTTCGAACACATTAGCCTACCTCGACACCACGAAACCCCCGGTTCTAGGTAACATTTTATGGGGCCTTACATTCTCCCCCGCTTAGGATCATTCGTCCTCGATGAAAAGTAGAGTCTGCGCAGCACACCCAACATAGCTCATCTCTTCTTTCAGACATCTCAAGCTCCCAAATTTTTCAAAAATTTTGGCATAGTTTTTCCTGTAATTGGGCCTATCCACCCGCCAAAGAATCATCAAAACCATCCTAACAAAACATCCACAACTCGTCAAAAGCATCACATTATATATCAATCAACACTAATCTCAGCATTACATGTGTTATATTATCAAAAGTGGTATATTAACATGAACTGTACACATTTAAATCATAACATGTTGAAAGTACCTTCCAAACCACAACCATATGGCTATACGAACAACTGAGAATACTTTCTTTCCACAACACTCTCGGCCTTTGAGGTGGCTCCCTTGACTCACAGACTTTGCCATAGCACATTAACAGAGGCAATCTCAACTTCCGGAATTATCTAACAAGGATGACAGTTAAGTACCTCTTATAAGCCAATTACCCATTAACTTCACCTTCAATAGTTTACACCGGAACGATAGACAAAGGATTTCCAACAACCTTCTGGAACCTAGATACATGATGCATCGGGTACATGAAGGACAGTGATGGGAAAACATCATACTCATAGTTTGGTCTATTTCCTTCAAGATTCCATAAGGTCTAATGTGACTACACATATTTTACCTTTGTTAACAATTCACCTGATATATTCATGGAGAAAATCTTGAGAATAACCCGTTCACTTTTTGCAACTCTAAATCTCTATGCCGAACCCCCAAACTAAACCTTTGGTGACCTTCAACAATTACTCTAAGATGTGCTAGCATGAATATGACCATAAAATTTCCTACCCAATATGTTTGATCATGGGATGATGCTTCTTCTTTGACATGTTTCTGCCATAATAACTCTCAAACTGCAATACCAGGCCATATCATGGGCAATTACAATACTAGGAACAAAGTGGGTTACTCACTGAGGCATGATATAGGTGGACATGAAAGTTATACTGCGATGGACGAACAAAAGATCTTCTTGGGATAAATTCGTGGAAACCTCAAATTTCCTAGAAACTTTATACAGACAAGTGACCATTTCAATAGTCATGTACACATATGATAGGTCCTGAGATATGCTCTCATGTTACTAGATAGTGAAGCGGGTTTATGATAATACTCACAAAGGAGTAAAGTGACTGTTCAAACCATAGGAGCCACGTACATTGGAGAGAGAAAGAGTGGCTCAAGAAGGATCTCAACACTAGGCTGCTTTACATTGGATTTGATACCACAAAGGTAAACTTTAAGACGGTGCATGCATAAGCACAAATGAGCAGATGTTAACCATTTGAATCAAAAGTTTCTGTAAGAAATTCATCAGGTATAGTCCCTTGTTAAGAATATTAGGGTAGCAAGTGAGAAGTATTAGCCTAGGGTTATAGCTCAATTCAAGGACATAATTATAGAGCTCAATCCCACAAGAGGTTGTAAGTAAGATAATTGGGATAAAGAGGCTTCACGAATAATGCGTCTCATTCAAAGAGTAGATTCATGCAATGTTTGGTGATTCACATTCTCGTTAAGACCGTACTTATACAGGTTGTCAATATAGATGTACATATACAACAAGGAAAAACATGTGGTGTTCAGAATAATATACTAAGGAGTGACTTACTTGGTGACTTTAGGTTGACCAGGCAGTGCCTTAACTGATGCCCCTCGACTCCACATCCATAACATACATTAGTACCATAGTGACATACCCCCGAATGACATCTCCCACACTTCACAGAACGAGGATGAGGTTCACTAAACTGACTCGCCCCATCGACCTAATATTTACCCTTTTTACATACATCATAAGCATCCCTCTTATCCTTCCTCCAAGACCCCGTGACGGGATTAACAATCTCTGTACCAGCTCATTGTATGGGCTTTTGGAATTGCCCAGATCTACCACCCCTAACACTCTCATGAGCATACTCACAATTCGCTGCCAAATGTTCCCGCCCGCATATCGGGCAAATCGAGCTAGGTGTACCCCATATTGGGAATTTGTTCTTCTTGTTCACCCTCGTTCCACAACCATAACATATTTCAAGAGCCATCCTACATCTCCCCAAGTGATGCTTCTTACAAATCAAACAATATGGCTCATTGGTACCAATAACCCTCTTTCGTTTCTTAGGTGTTCTCACCACATGATCTGGTGGTGTGGTGACATTGATAGGAACAATGACACTTCCCTTAGCAATAAGTTCTTCCAACCCTTCCACGGCTCGACACATTCTCCCAACGAACTTTCGTGCAATCTTCCCCAAATTAAATGGAGAGGTCATTCCTTCCTAGCTGCTTCAAACTTGTGGATTACTCATTTGGAAAATAAGAAATGGTGAGGAAATTAGCTTCCTATCTTGAGCTCTATCACGCGATCTGGAGTACCAAAGAAGGGTGACATTCCTAAATGCCTAAGTAGACTCCTAATGATAGAGGTGGTCGACAACACACCGATAAAAAGGACTCTACTAGAAACTGCTCCGAGACATCTTAGGACACTTTAAAACCTTAGGCTATGATAGCAAGTTTGTCACGTCCCGACCTCGGGGAGCGTGATCGGCACTCAAATGAGATACCCTAGTTAAGCAAGCCTACTAGATTCCTTCTACCCAACCTTACCCATTAACAATATAAGAATCGGTACAAGGGATAGACATGAGAAGAGTCGAGTGTTTCCCATTATTCAAAAGAATTCATTTACGACTTCCAAAATATTACAAGTTTATAGATATGATGTAAAACATGTTTGCCACATACCAAGACTTCTAGTTCCTTAACCAACCCAAACACCACGCACAACCTATCTACGGAGCCTCTAAGTACATCAGAAGAGTAGTATGGAAGTGCCGGCAACAAGGTCCCGACTATACCTCAAAACACAATGCACAACATCAAATGACATCAGGCCCGGAATAGAGTAGGGCTCATAAAACCTGTTGAATAGAGAGTGACTGCTAACGAGAACCAAAGCTGCCTGCTAATGAACCACCTGCATCCATTGAAGATGCAGCACCCCAACAAAAGGAACATTAGTATATATGGAATAGTACTAGCATGTAAAGCTAACTGTCCTCTTTCAAAATAGAATGCCAATGTAAGAAAGAAAAACTATGGAAACAACAATCAACAATCAATGATATCCAAGTGCCAAGTTAAAACATAATGATTTCCAAAATATGAAGATAGTATTATTTTTGGTTGGGAGATCCCTTGTAACAACCTATACAAAAAGTGGCCCCGCCGCCTTACCCCAATGTGTGCAGGTGGAGGTGTAATTTAAATACCACATTCTCTACACAAAGTGGCCCTACCGCTTCACCCCAATGTGTGCAGGTGGAGGTGTAATTTCAAAACCACAAACCCTACACAAAGCGGCCTTGCCGCCTCACCCCAATGTATGCGGGTGGAGGTGTAATTTCAATACCACTGTCACGACCCGGATTTCCCACCCTCGAGAGTCGTGATGGCGCCTACTAGTGAAACCTAGGCAAGCCAATTAACCGAATTATTTGTCTTGTTTCCATTTTTAAATTCATTACAACTTAAAAGCAACAACTAAATTACATCATAACTTAACGAGCGGAATAACAAAATTTCAGACTTTAAAATACCGCTAATAAAATCTCCTTAACGAAACTACCCAAGATTTGGTGTCACAGCTTCACAGACTGTCTAAGAGTTCCACAAATAAGGGTATGAAAGAAATAACAAAGTACTATCTCTGGGACTACATAAAAGAAACAGGTAGAATAGATAGCGGGAGACACCAAGGCCTGCGGACGCCTGCAGGACTACCTCGAGTCACCTGATAAGCAAGAAACTGGAAGCTCACTACGGTCCGAAATCTATAGCGCTGGGATCTGCACAAAATAGTGCAGAGTGTAGTATCAGCACAACCGACCCCAGTGCTGGTAAGTGCCTGGCCTAACCCCGACGAGATAGTGACGAGGCTAGGACCAGATTCTAGATAGACCTGTGCAGTTATATATATATATACACACACACACATACATACATACATACATCTAGAACGGAAAGATAGAAGTAATTAAACAATTAAAGCTGGGGAAGGGAAACATGCTTCGGGGTAGCAGATAAAACAGATCATAAAAGAATAATAAGGAAACTACAATTCAACTTCTAACACGAATAAAGTGAAATACAAGAAACTTTCACTTTCAATTCCATCTTGTTGCAGGCGTGCAACCCGATCCCATTTCTCATATCTTGTGGTAGGCGTACCACCCGCTCCCATTTCATTATATCTTGTGGTAGGCGTACCACCCGCTCCCATTTCATCATATTTTGTGGTAGGCGTACCACCCGCTCCCATTTCCATCATATTTTGTGGTAGGCATACCACCCGCTCCCATTTACAAGTCATCACAAAATCACAAGAAATCCCGGCAAGGGAACAAAAGCAATATAATAATTTCCCAGCAAGGGAACAATAATATCAAAGCAAACATCCAGCAAGGGAGAATCAGCTATAACTAATCTTAACTCAACTTCTACTCAGCTCAACTAATGTTAATACTCAATTATAATTAAAGTCCACGATAAAAAAACTGAGTTCTTGCTCAACATCGAGAATCATCAATTAAGGCTTTCGTAGTATCATTTAAGAACATCACAACTATCCATTTAAGACTCACGGTCATGCTCGACACCAACGTATAGATACTCGTCACTATGCCTATACGTCGTACTCAACAAGAAGCAATTAACAAATAGGACACAACTCCTAATCCCTCAAGCTAAGGTTAGACCGGACACTTACCTCGCTTTGCAACCAAATTCAAGATTCCAACAAATCTTCGCCTTGAAACTTTGTGTCCGAAGGCTTCAAATCTTTGGTGATACTTCACAAGCGTCAAAGACACTGGAAATTGATGATCGCGAGTTGAAGAAAATTCAACCTCACTAACGAGACGTTTCCAACCTTGAAACGTCTAGAACACAAATCAAACGGCTTCCAATGTGTTCAATATATGCAAGATATTAATTAAAAATATCAATTATATTAGTCGAGATCAAATCTCAATATCCCTAACTTTCAAGCTTAGAGTTGAGTCTTAATATTCTACCTATCGAGCACCATATTTTTAAATAAAAAGACATATCCCGATATCTCTATCTAAATTAAATGTCCAAAGAAAATACCCGAAACAATGGCTTCATTTTGCCACTGTGCCTTATACCAAAATACTCTAACATCTAAATTTATTCAGTTATCCCATGATTAATCGTTACCATCATCATTACTACAATCAATAATTAATTATCATATTTCCTGTCTTAAAGATGTCAGAAGCCTTTAGCAGCAGCAACATTTATATTTTTTCATGAAAATCGATAATCAATTAGCCCCTAATTATTACGTAATCATGCCTGCTATCATTGTCTTGCTTAATTATTAATACAATTACTAACAAATATAAGTTGATAATTACGTCACCAATTAAACCCAGTAATGCATGCAATGATTAGATAACTTTTCCTATTTACCTGTTTATGAATTCCTCCACCAAAGCACTCCAACCGAGATAGCCGCCAACGAATCCTCTAAATATTTGCTTCTTCTTTGCTCTGTTTCTTTACGCTATAATTTTTCTTTTTGGTGAGATTGCCGAGTATTTTGTGGCTAAGCGTTGTATCTGTTTCTTTTTTGAATGGGGAACGTGGGGTTTTTAAAATGAAGAAGAGGAATTGAGGGTGTGTGCAAGTGTAAAGTGGGTGAGAGACGT
>MCJB01026077.1:87464-99273 GCA_002018475.1 Nicotiana obtusifolia
GGGGGGGGGGGGGAAGTTAGGGAGTTAGGGAAATAAAGGATTAGGGTGAGCAGATCATGGGTGATTAGTTAGGATAATGTTCTTTTGTATCTTACTTTTATTCTTCTCGTTAGTTTTTGTTTACGTTCTGAAAAATTATACAGACTGCACATGCAAATCGAGGTGAGGTAAAAAGGAGGTTTTTAAGCCTTGGAACACTGAATTCAATCTAAAAACAAGTGATGACCCTTTGGGTCGTCACATTCTCCACCTCTAAAACAACTGTTCGTTCTCGAACGGACAGAAGAAGGAAGTACCTGAGTCGGGAAAAAGATGTGGATAACGGCTCCGCATATCGGACTCGGACTCCCAGGTCGATGCCTCAGGAGGCTGACCTCTCCACTGAACACGAACAGAAGGAAAACTCTTCGACCTCAACTGACGAACCTGCAGGTCTAGAATAGCTACCGACTCCTCCTCATAAGACAAGTCCTTTTCCAACTGGACAGTGCTGAAATCTAACACGTGAGATGGATTGCCGTAATATTTCCGGAGCATGGACACATGAAAAACTGGATGCACGGTTGATAAGCTCGGCGGCAATGCAAGTCTATAAGCCACCTCTCCCACTCGATCAAGAATCTCAAACGGACCAATGAACCTAGGGCTAAGCTTGCCCTTCTTCCCAAATCTCATCACGCCCTTCATAGGCGACACTCGGAGCAATACCCGCTCACCAACCGTAAAAGCCACATCTCGCACCTTGCGATCTGCATAGCTCTTTTGCCTGGACTGAGCTGTACGAAGCCTATCCTGAATGATCTTGACCTTGTCCAAGGCCTCCTGAACCAGATCTTTACTCAACAACTGAGCCTCTCCCAACTCAAACCATCCAACCGGTGATCGACACCGCCTACCATATAAAGCCTCATAAGGAGCCATCTGGATACTCGACTGGTAGCTGTTGTTGTAGGCAAACTCTACTAAAGGCAAAAACTGATCCCACGAACCTCCAAAGTAAATAACACAAGCTCGGAGCATATCCTCCAATATCTGAATAGTCCGCTCAGACTGTCCGTCCGTCTGAGGATGAAATGATGTATTCAACTCAACCTGGGTGCCCAACTCTCGCTGAACTGCCCTCCAGAAACGCGAGGTAAACTGCGTACCCCGGTCCAAAATGATAGATACCGGCACACCATGAAGGCGAACAATCTCCCGGATATAGATCTCAGCTAACCTCTCGGATGAATAGGAGACTGGCACAGGAATGAAATGCGCTGATTTGGTCAGCCTGTCAACAATGACCCAAACTGCGTCGAACTTCTTCCGAGTCTGCGGAAGTCCAACAATGAAATCCATAGTGATCCGCTCCCACTTCCACTCGGGGACCTCAATCCTCTGAAACAGTCCACCAGGCCTCTGATGCTCACACTTAACCTGCTGGCAATTCGAACACCGAGCCACATATGCAACTATATCCTTCTTCATTTTTCGCCACCAATAGTGCTGCTGCAAATCCTGATACATCTTCGCGGTGCCCGGATAAATAGAATTCCTGGAGCTATGGGCCTCCTCTAAAATCAACTCCCGAAGCCCCTCCACATTAGGCACACAAATTCGACCCTACAATCTCAAAATTCCATCATCACCTAAGGTAACCTGCTTGGCACCTCCACGCTGCACTGTGTCTCTAAGGACACACAAATGGGGATCATCAAACTATCGATCACGGATACGCTCCAACAATGAAGAATGAGCTACCGTGCAAGCTAATACCCGACTAGGCTCAGAAATATCCAACCTCACAAACCGATTGGCCAAAGCTTGAACATCCAAAGCAAGTGGCCTCTCGCCGACCGGAATATAGCAAGACTGCCCATACTGGCCGACTTTCTACTCAAGGCATCGGCCACCACTTTGGCCTTTCCCGAGTGATATAATATAGTGACATCATAATCCTTCAACAACTCCAACCACCTTCTCTGCCTCAAATTCAACTCCTTTTGCTTGAAAAAATACTGAAGACTCTTATGATCCGTGAACACCTCACATGCCACGCCATACAGATAGTGCCTCCAAACCTCTAATGCGTGAACAATGGCTGCCAATTCTAAATCATGCACCAGATAGTTCATCTCATGAATATTCAACAGCCTCGAAGCATAGGCAATGACCTTGCCCTCCTGCATCAACACTGCACCAAGCCCAATACGGGAAGCATCACAATAAACTGTGTAAGGCCCTGAGCCTATGGGAAAAACTAACACTGGTGCCGTGGTCAGAGCTGTCTTGAGCTTCTGAAAGCTCACCTCACACTCATCCGACCACCTAAACTGGGCACCCTTCTGGGTCAACCTAGTCATCGGGGCTGCAATAGATGAAAACCCCTCCATGAACCGACGATATTAGCCTGCCAATCCCAAGAAACTCCGAATCTCTGTAGCTGATGCTGGTCTAGGCCAGTTCTTTACTGCCTCTATAACTTTTTTTTTTTTGAATCAGTAACACATTCATATCTTTGATAAAGAAGCAAGTGCACGGTTATGCACAACTTTTGTCTCCAACATATTCTAGAACAGCACATGGATCTTTGTTCCATTTCTCCAACATAAAAATAAAAAGAGATGAATTCCTAGACCTCTTTTGCTTCCATCAGTTCAAAGTAGGACAACGATTATAGTTGAAGTTCAAGACACAAAAGATATAGATACGTTCTTCTATAACTGCTTCTATTTTCTGAGAGGAGTACCCTGCAAATAAATATTTTCTATTTTCTGATCAGGTTTCCAAGAGAAATAGAGCACTACCAATGTATTTCCAGCCTACTATTTCACACCCAAAATCATTTTATTTTATTTTTAAAAAGTCCTTGACCAGTTTGATCATTAAAACCAAACCCTCAATTGAAACTTCATGTAATCAGGTTAAGTTCAAGGAAAATCGAGAGAAGAAAAGGAAGGCTTTCAAGAATTTGATATTGAGTTCCGTATCAAATAGAATTTGATATTGATCTGACCCAAGCATAGAAATGGGTTGAAGCAACAAAGATTTGACCATCCTCATAGAAGTTACAGAATATGTGTTAACAATATTATAGTTCTTCTGGGCCATTCCCACAATTCACCTGATCAAACAATATCCTATGAGTTCTACATAATAAGAACTGAATAATTGGCAGAGAGAACGTACATATTTCCTGATTTTTTTTTTTGGGCCCATGTCATAAGTTGAGCATTAACATAATTTGTAATTCCATTTAATAATAATAATCCAAATAAGCTACTAAAAGATAGCAAAACCAATTTCGAGAATTCAAAATAAATTTATGGAACATGATTCTTGAACAACGTAAATGGCCAGATGTAACTATTTTCTCGAAATGAGAGAGAATGCCAGATATTGATTCAACTAGAACCATACTTGATTCTGCATGCAACACGATTTCACAGAAGCGATTATAATCTAGTTCAAGAAATTCATAACATGTGACATTTTGAAGCATCCAAATGGCAACAGATTATATTCATACTAATAAGCCATAAGCTTAAAGTTCAAACACTAAAAAAAAGGAGACAGACCTCTTGGGACAAACAATGCAGTATAAGCTACCAGCGCTAGTAACTCTACCGTAAAGGTCCCCGCTGTATGTCTTTTCTGCCTTTCCAAACCATTCGTCATCCTCAAAGCTCTCAGGTGACAGTAAGCCACTGCTGTCTTGATCATCCCACACCTCGTTTCTACAATCTAAATCTTGATTTCTGGCAATGTTTTTCTTCCATTTACTGCCCACCTGTATAGACTTATGCCCCGTTGTTTCTTTATCTAAAATGTATTTTCTTTTTACTGACCTAACTGGATAACAATCGGGGTCAATTACACCTGATTCAATTTTCTTTAATTGTATCCTATCTCCAAATATTTCCATTTCATGTTCATGTCGTGGTGATCTCCTCCACCTCTCAGCGTAGGATCTATGAGGTCCATCCTTGCTACTATGGTAATCCAGTCGTCTACGAGGAATCTCTTCATGACAGGGAACATCCAAATTTTCTCTGTCTGATTCTCTTACGTTTCACATCTCAACATTAGTATCACCAGGATCCACATAAAACTGACCTTGGCTTGATCTCATTAATGATCGGGCATCCAGAAGGTTCATTAAAACTGATTGTTTTGTCAATGAATGGTGATCCCCTAAACTGCTGTTAATGACATCTCTTCGAGGAAACTCAGCATCATCAGTATTCTCCCTAAGGGGTTCCAAATAAATTGGTGCCCGAGCATTTCTTTTGTCAAGTACTGCTTGTCCAAGCATACTAGTTCTTTCATATGAATGACCATAATCACTAGTATCTCTTGGCCTAACTTTAGGATATAAATAATCCATATTGTCACTCGTAGGAGGACTAACTTTATCATATTGGTAGCTTGTCCGTTCCTTATGCCCAGCTGCGTATTTTTCAAGGGTATTATAACTGTGATTTTCACCATATTCATTGAGATATGATGGTTTTCTAAGATTTGTGGAACTCCTTGAATGAATATCCCCAAGCAAATGCATATCATCTTGAATCACAGGGGCGTAATTCATCCTAGAGATTCCAGAGGATGTGGTCACACGTTCTTTATAGTGAGAGGAGGCAGCAACATTCTTAGACCAGGATACTGACTCCAAGTAGTGCGAAACATCCTTGGAATGAAATCCAGATCTTTCCTCTCTTTCAATCATTTCAATTACCGACAATTTATCGAGAAGGAAAGGATCAGGGTAATGAGAAACCTCATCTCTAAGCCTAATCTGTTGGGGTTGCACATGGACTGATAAAGGCCTCCTTGCAGTCTCCACATATTTTGAGGTAGATTGAGAGTCAAATGGCAAAGTATGACCTCCTCGGCTCGACTCATCTTCCAAATCCATAAGTTTTTTTTTTTCTGTCCAGCCTATGATGATGCATACTACCCAAAACTCTCTCTTGATTCTCATTACGGCCTTGAACACTTCTAGCGCTATCATATTCATAATCATAATTTACACCAGTGCCTCTAGCTTCGTATCTGTTCTCATCATCAAAGAACTCATCATATTTTCTCCTTGTCTCATTCCTACTACTCAAAGAAGCCTAATGATGTCGAGGCTTCTTATCATGCACGTGTCGATAAGTAAGAGACTTCAACTGAGGATGCATTTTGTTAACTCTATCACTAAAATCTTGATCTCTATCAATTAATCCACTCCTATGCCAACTAACTCGGCGGGGCCCTTCCTCTTTCAGAGGGCTCGGGCTGCTGAGCGGTATATGAGGAAGCGCGTGTTCTCGCCATCTGCGAAAGAACAAAGTAGAAATCCAAATAGCATTGAGAAACAAAACCGCACGACAAGAAAGAACAAATGTGAAGTTTTTCCTAACTCTGTAGCCTCTAGGGGATAAATACAGACGTCTCCGTACCGATCCCTCAAACTCTACCGAGCTTGTCTGTGAACTGTGAGACCCATGTAACCTAGAGCTCTAATACCAACTTGTCACGACCCAGATTTCCCACCCTCGGGAGTCGTGATGGCGCCTACTCGTGAAAGCTAGGCAAGCCAATCAACCAAATTATTTGCCTTATTTTCATTTTTAAATTCATTACAACTTTAAACCTACAACTAACAAACAACATACCTTAATGAGCGGAATAATAAAAATTTCAGACTTTAAAATACCGCTAATAAAATCTCCTTAACGAAACTACCCAAGATTTGGTGTCACAGCTTCACAGACTGTCTAAGAGTACGACAAATAAGGGTATGAAAGAAATAACAAAGTACTGTCTCTGGGACTAAACAAAGAAACAGGTAAAATAGATAGCGGGAGACACCAAGGTCTGCGGACGCCTGCAGGACTACCTCGGGTCGCCTGATCAGCAAGAAACTGGAAGCTCACTACGGTCCGAAATCTGCGGCACTGGGATCTGCACAAAAGAGTGCAGAGTGTAGTATCAGCACAACCGNCATAATCCTTCAACAACTCCAACCACCTTCTCTGCCTCAAATTCAACTCCTTTTGCTTGAAAAAATACTGAAGACTCTTATGATCCGTGAACACCTCACACGCCACGCCATACAGATAGTGCCTCCAAATCTTCAATGCGTGAACAATGGCTGCCAATTCTAAATCATGCACCGGATAGTTCTTCTCATGAATCTTCAACTACCTCGAAGCATAGGCAATGACCTTGCCCTCCTGCATCAACACTGCACCAAGCCCAATACGGGAAGCATCACAATAAACTGTGCAAGGCCCTGAACCTGTGGGCAAAACTAACACTGGTGCCGTGGTCAGAGCTGTCTTGAGCTTCTGAAAGCTCGCCTCACACTCATCCGACCACCTGAACTGGGCACCCTTCTGGGTCAACCTGGTCATCGGGGCTATAATAGATGAAAACTCCTCCACGAACCGACGATAGTAGCCTGCCAATCCCAAAAAATTCCGAATCTCTGTAGCTGATGCTGGTCTAGGCCAGTTTTTGACTGCCTCAATCTTCTTCGGATCGACCTGAATACCCTCTGCTGATACAACATGACCCAGAAATGCAACCGAACTCCACCAGAACTCACACTTCAAGAACTTAGCATATAACTGGCTATCCTTCAGAGTCTGAAGAACCACTCTGAGATGTTGCTCGTGCTCCTCCTGGCTGCGGGAATATATCAGATTGTCATCAATGAAGACTATCACGAACGAGTCCAAAAAAGGTCTGAACACTCGGTTCATCAAATCCATAAAAGCTGCTGGGGCATTTGTCAACCCGAATGACATGACCAAGAACTCATAATGCCCGTACCGAGTGCAGAAAGCTGTCTTAGGGACATCGGATGCCCTAATCCTCAACTGATGGTAGCCAGATCTCAAATCAATCTTTGAAAATACCTTGGCACCCTGAAGCTGATCGAACAAATCATCAATCCTCGGCAATGGATACTTATTCTTGATTGTAACCTTGTTCAATTGTCGGTAATCAATACACATTCTCATTGACCCATCCTTCTTTTTAACAAACAACACTGGCGCACCCCAAGGCGAAACACTGGGTCTAATGAAACCCTTCTCAAGCAAGTCTTGCAACTGCTCCTTCAACTCTTTTAACTCCGGCGGGGCCATGAAATACGGCGAGATAGAAATGGGTTGAGTGCCCGGAGCCAAATCAATGCAGAAGTCAATATCCCTGTCGAGTGGCATCCCCGGCAGGTCGGAAGGGAAAAACTAGGGAAACTCACGAACCACGGGCACAGAATCAATAGAGAGAACCTCAGCACTGGAATCACGGACATAAGCCAGTAAGCCAAACACCCCTTCTCGACCATACGCCGAGCCTTCACATAAGAGATAATGCTACAGGTAGAATGACCAGGAGTCCCTCTCCACTCCAAACAAGGCATACCCGGTAAAGCTAAGGTCACAGTCTTGGCATGGCAATCCAAGATAGCGTGGTAAGGTGATAACCAGTCCATCCCAAATATAACATCGAAATCAACCATGTCTAAAAGCAACAAATCTACACGAGTCTCAAGACCCCCAATCACTATAACACAGGAACAATGGACTCGATCTACCATAATAGAATCACTCACCGGGGTAGACACATAAACAAGAACACTCAATGAATCACTAGGCATGACCAGATACGGTGCAAAATAAGATGAGACATACGAGTAGGTAGACCCTGGATCAAATAATACTGAAGCATCTCTATCACAAACCAGAACCATACCTGTAATCACTGCATCTGAAGCCTCAGCCTCAGGCCGGGCTAGGAGACCATAACATCGGGGCTGGGCCCCACCACCCTGAACCACATCTTCGGGACGGCCTGTTGCTGGCTGGCCCCCACCTCTGCCGGCCTGAGCTCCACCTCTAGTACCTCTACCTCCACCTATAGCACCTCTACCCCCACCTCTAGCTAGCTGGGCGGGCTGCGGAACATCTGGTGCCTGTACCATAGCACGAGAACCCTGATGCGGAGAACTACTCGAAGCTTGAGGGCAATACCTAGCAATGTGCCTTGTGTCTCCACAAGTAAAACAAGCCCTTGGCTGTCGACCCTAGAAATTCTGAAGCGTTGGTGCACTGATGGGTGCCGGTGGTGCACTAAAGGACTGCTGATCAGGATACTGCATCAAAGGACCACGGCAACCTGAAGCACCGTGAGAAACCTGAAGAGCTGACTGGAAGGGCCTAGGAGGATGGCCTCTACCATATAAATCTTTGCCTCCGGACGAAGTACCACTGAATCTGCCTGAATGACGGGGTCTCTTATCCGACCCATAACCACCTCCATGCGACAGAATCATCTCAACTCTGCAGGTCATTGGCCGCCTCCTGAAAAGTAATCTCACTCCCAGTCTCCCTAGCCATCTGAAGACGAATTGGCTAAATAAGACCGTCAATAAACCTCCTCACCCTCTCCCTCTCTGTAGGAAGTATGATGAGAGCATGCTGAGCCAAATCGATGAACCTGGTCTCATACTGGGTAACCGTCATGGAACCCTGCTGGAGGCGCTCAAACTGCCTCCGATAAGCTTCTCTATGAGTAACGGGGTGAAACTTCTCCATAAACAACGCTGTAAACTGCTCCCAAGTCAAAGATGGCTACTCGGCTGGCCTAGTTAAGCAATAATCCCTCCACCAAGTCTTGGCGGATCCAGACAGGCGAAATGTAGCAAAATCTACCCTATTGGTCTCAACAATACCCATGTTCCTGAGAACCTCGTGGCAGCTGTATAGGAAGTCCTGGGGATCCTCCGAAGAAGCACCGCTGAAAGTAGTAGTGAAGAGCTTGGTGAACCTATCCAACCTCCACAAAGTATCGGCGAACATAGCCGCTCCATCGTCGGTCTGCGCTACTGCACCTCGCTGAACTGCCACAGCTGGCTGAACCGCTGGAACTTGAACCTAGGGAGCTACCTGCTCCGGAGTGCGAGTAGGAGGAGTCTGAGCCCCTCCTCCAGCCTGAGAAGTGGCTGGTACTACAGGGAGCAAGCCTGCTCGGGTGACACTCTCCATGAGACCTACCAATCGGACCAAAGCGTCCTGAAGAACTAGGGTAGCAATAAACACCTCTGGGACCTGAGCTGGGCCCACCGGAACTCTTGGGACCGAAACCTCCTCGTCAACATCAACTTGAGGCTCCGCCACTGGTGCTGCTGCTGGGGGCTGAGCTCTGCCCCTACCTCGGCCTTGCCCTCTACCCCTCGTGGGAGCTGCTGCTGGGGGCTCGGGCTGCTGAGCGGTAGATGAGGAAGCGCGTGTTCTCTCCATCTACGAAAGAGCAGAGTAGAAATCCAATTAGCATTGAGAAACAAAACCGCACGACAAGAAAGAACAAATGTGAAGTTTTTCCTAACTCTTTGGCCTCTGGGGAATAAATTCAGATGTCTCCGCACCGATCCCTCAAACTCTACCGAGCTTGTCTGTGAACTGTGAGACCCATGTAACCTGGCTCTGATACCAACTGTCACGACCCCGATTTTCTACCCTCGGGAGTCGTGATGGCGCCTACTAGTGAAAGCGAGGCAAGCCAATTAACCGAATTATTTGCCTTGTTTCTATTTTTAAATTCATTACAACTTAAAACCAACAACTAAATAACAGCATAATCTAACGAGTGGAATAATAAAATTTCAGACTTTAAAATACGCTAATAAAATCTCCTTAACGAAACTACCCGAGATTTGGTGTCACAGCTTCACAGACTGTCTAAGAGTTCTACAAATAAGGGTCTGAAAGAAATAACAAAGTACTGTCTCTGGGACTACATAAAATAAACAGGTAGAATAGATAGCGGGAGACACCAAGGCCTGCGGACGCCTGCAGGACTACCTCGGGTCACCTGATAAGCAAGAAACTAGAAGCTCACTACGGTCCGAAATCTGCAGCGCTGGGATCTGCACAAAAGAGTGCAGAGTGTAATATCAGCACAACCGACCCCATGTGCTGGTAAGTGCCTGGCCTAACCCCGACAAGATAGTGACGAGGCTAGGACCAGATTCCAGATAGACCTGTGCATTTATATATATATATATATATATATACGTACATACATTCATACATCTAGAACGGAAAGATAGAAGTAATTAAACAATTAAAGCTGGGGAAGGGAAACATGCTTCGGGGTAGCAGATAAAACAGATCATCAAAGAATAATAAGGAAACTACAATTTAACTTCTAACACGAATAAAATGAAATACAGGCAATTTTCACTTTCAGTTCCATCTTGTTGCAGGCTTGCAACCCGATCCCATTTCTCATATCTTGTGGTAGGCGTACCACCCGCTCCCATTTCATTATATCTTGTGGTAGGCGTACCACCCGCTCCCATTTCATCATATTTTATGGTAGGCGTACCACCCCCTCCCATTTACATCATATTTTGTGGTAGGTGTACCACCCTCTCCCATCTACAAGTCATTACAAAATCACAAGAAATCCCGGCAAGGGAACAAAAGTAATATAATAACTTCCCAGCAAGGGAACAATAATATCAAAGCAAACATCCCGGCAAAGGAGAATCAGTTATAACCAATCTTAACTCAACTACTACTCAGCTCAACTAATGTCAATACTCAATTATAATTAAAGTCCACGATAAAAAAACTGAGTTCTTGCTCAACATCGAGAATCATCAATTAAGGCTTTCATAGTATCATTTAAGAACACCACAACTATCCATTTAAGACTCACGGTCATGCTCGACACCAACGTATAGATACTCGTCACCATGCCTATACGTCATACTCAACAAGAAGCAATTAACAAATAGGACACAACTCCTAATCCCTCAAGCTAAGGTTAGACCGGATTTACCTCGCTTTGCAACCAAATTCAAGATTCCAACAAACCTTCGCCTTGAAACTTTGTGTCCGAAGGCTTCAAATCTTTGGTGATACTTCACAAGCGTCAAAGGCACTGGAAATTGATGATCGCGAGTTGAAGAAAGTGCAACCTCGCTAACGGGACATTTCCAACCTTGAAACGTCTAGAACACAAATCAAACGGCTTCCAATGTGCTCAATATATGCAAGATATTAATTAAAAATATCAATTATATTAGTTGAGATCAAATCTCAATATCCCTAACTTTTAAGCTTAGAGTTGAGTCTTAATATTCTACCTATCGAGCTCCATATTTTTAAATAAAAAGACATATCCCCATATCTCTATCTAAATTAAATGTCCAAAGAAAACACCCAAAACAGTGGCTTCATTTTGCCACTGTGCCTTATACCAAAATACTCTAATATCTAAATTTATTCAGTTATCCCATGATTAATCGTAATCATCATCATTACTACAATCAGTAATTAATTATCATATTTCCTATCTTAAAGATGGCAGAAGCCTTTAGCAGCAGCAACATTTATATTTTTTCATGAAAATTGATAATCAATTAGCCCTTAATCATTACGTAATCATGCTTGCTATCGTTGTCTTGCTTAATTATTAATACAATTACTAACAAATATAAGTTGATAATTACGTCACCAATTAAACCCAGTAATGCATGCAATGATTAGATAACTTTTCCTATTTACCTGTTTATGAATTCCTCCACCAAAGCACTCCAACCGAGATAGCCGCCAACGAATCCTCTAAATATTTTGCTTCTTCTTTGCTCTGTTTCTTTACGCTATAATTTTTCTTTTTGGTGAGATTGCCGAGTATTTTGTGTCTATGCGTTGTATCTGTTTCTTTTTTGAATGGGGAACGTAGGGTTTTTAAAATGAAGAAGAGGAATTGAGTGTGTATGCAAGTGTAAAGTGGGTGAGAGACGTGAAAAGTGGGGGGG
>MCJB01026077.1:99293-120971 GCA_002018475.1 Nicotiana obtusifolia
GGGGGGGGGGGGGGAAGAAGAGTTAGTGAATGTTCTTTTGTATCTTACTTTTTTTCTTCTCGTTAGTTTTTGTTTACGTTCTGAAAAATTATACAGACTGCACATGCAAATCGAGGTGAGGTAAAAAGGAGGTTTTTAAGCCTCGGAACACTGAATTCAATCTAAAAACAAGTGATGACCCTTTGGGTCGTCACAACCACAATCCCTACACAAAGTGGCCCTACCGCCTAACCACCAATGTATGCGGGTGGAGGTGTATTCACAATCACAATCCCTACACAAAGCGGTCGTGCTGCCTCACCCCAATGTATGTGGTGGAGGTGTATTCCGGGGTTAGGTTATGTCAACCTATCCTTCCTCGGTGACTAACGATACTCCAAAAAAAATATTTTTGATTTTCATACAAGGGAAATAGAAATACAATTGCATTTACCTCATAACCTTTCACACCATTTATAGCCGCACTGACACTTTCAACCACTTACAACATCATTATTTCATTGGCTCTCTTGGCCATACATATGATTCTTCATTCATGGCACAATGGTCGTATTTCATATTTCACACTTTCATCTCTTTCCTTTCATGGATCATCATCATAAATATCAACAAATAAAATATTCTGGAAATCACAACTTTAGGTTCATTGGTAATAAAAACTTTAAACACAATGGATTTCTTTCCAAGAAATGGAGTAAAATGATTGGCAATCGAAGCACAAGTTAAAATCTTAAACGATTAACACACCATTTATTTTTGAAATACTTTTCCCCAAAAGGGCAATACACAATTTCAACTCATGATTACGTAAGAGCTCAAAACACGTTGGAATACTTACAAAACATAGCATTTGTTGAAACAACCACATTTGGGAACGACTTGAGTACATAAGCTTTTAGGAAAATCCATTTTCAAAGTCAATTTGGAACGGTTGAATCAAGGCTCATTTCTTAACCTTTCTTACATCATTTTATTTAATTGGCACCATTGGCTACAAGTATAACTTTTATTCTTGGCACGATGACCACACTTATATCCCCAACTCTCTCCTTTCACTTTCAAGCATCTTTATAGATTATCAACAATAAAACATCTCTAATCACGGCTTTCATTACACACATGAGTAATTAAGAGTCTTAAGCACATCGAGATTTCTTACACAATTTTGCCTTCATTCGAAACATGACTCTTAGTCATAACATCTTAATGCACATCCCATACTTCAACACATTCTCGTATGATATCATAATATGACAAAATCGTTTTGTGGCCACTATGCGATTATAGAATAATTATGCGACCATTATGCGATAGCAGAATCATTATGCGGCCATCAGAATGGCCACAAAGTGATTTTCAACTTCTGGGTAGCCTCTGGTCCATTCCGTGATGCAATTTTGCAATAGCATAATCATTATGCGGCCACCAAAATCATTATGTGACCAACAAAAATAGTTTTCAGAATTTGAGTTGCTTCTGATTTATTATGTGGTCATTTCGTGGTCAGCTGAACAGATCCGCTATAGCAATAATGGACAACAAAATCATCATTTTCTGCAATTTTTTTTACCAACTCTACTATGCATTGTAAAACCCAAAAAGTTTGTACCACGACTCATTTTCTAACATCTTCGAACACATTAGCCTACCTCGGCACCACGAAGCCCCGATTCTAGGTAACATTTTATGGGACCTTACAGATAATCCCCCTTGGCCCTCTTTGATATGAAATTGAGGGTATGAGCCTCAAGACTATTGATGACAGCACCCTATCAAATAACATTGTTGGTCTCGCCCTTCAGGTAACTACATTTTTTGTTTGTTATTTCCCTTACGTTTTATTCTTTCATAGGCTCTAACTTCCTTCATTCATTTTACAGACGTTTATCCAGGAGATTGAAAGTGCTCGTAGGGAGCAGAGACGTAAAGATATTTATGTGAAGTAAAGGATAAGTACTTCAAGTGCCTTGAGAAGCACCGGGAGCTTCGGTAAGCGGCAACGTGCGCCAACTAAGGAAAGACTTGGAGGAAAGAGATGAGAAGCTAGTCGGGTAGTGGGGAAGTGCAGCATCCTAGATGGGACGTTTAGGAGCAAGGAGAAAGACTCGATCTTAGCAGGGGGTGGAAGCCCAGTGCAGTTATCTCCAAGCTCAGGTAGTCTTACTGCAAGGCCAGCTTGAGGAGTGCCAACTAAGAACAGAGGCTCTTAGTGGCAAGGTCTCCGAGAAGATGTAGGGGCTAGTGAAGGTGGAGTCCGCTCGGTCGGATGCTTTGAGAAAAGCGGATTCCCTTGAGGTGGTGATTCGAACTCTGCGTTTCGAGCGAGAAAATGATTTAACATGGCAAGGCTTAAAGTAGAGCGGCTCAATGAAAAGATTGGGGAGTTCGAGAAAGAAACCTCTGATATTTACGAGGTTGCTGCTCTAGAGGCCGAGAAGGCCAAGCTACGGCCTGCTTCATCTATGACTTATGGCTTCCCCAAAATTCCTTGTGACTTGTACGATGAGTGGATTCACGCCGAAGCCCGACTGGATGTGCTTCGTGAATTGTATGTAGCGAGCTCTATTTCTGTTGTAGACTTCGAGGGTGCTCGTGTCAAAGCTCGCGAGGCTCATATTACATGTGGTAATGATTCGGCTACTCCTCGTCCTGGTGAGGAAGATGAGGGCGATGAGGATTCTATAGATCACCTCGAGGACGAGGGCTGGTATGATTCCATATACCCTCGGGGCGAGGATGGAGAGGGCACTGGGGGCCTAGATGGTGAGGGTATCGGTGGTAAGAGTAGTGATGCCGTTGAAGACCGAGCTAGCAAGGGATGAACAATAATTTTCTTTGTGTATTTTTGCCGTCCACTTCACGAGCCTTTGTAAATAATTTAAGTATGAAATATCGAAGTTGTTCCTTGCATCTTCTTCCATTCCTGTGGTTTATTTTTCTTTACTTGTATATTTTTTGCTTATGTTGTTTGCTCGTTTTGCTTTTTTTCCTTCTTATTGTTGTTTTGTTTTAGCTGGTCGTAGCCTTGGAGCCGAATATTCATGGGCCATGTCATCCCCTTGTTTATATGGTCTTCCTGAACAGGCCTTTTATTTGGTAGGCCGAGGGCCGATAGGTGTTTGTTCGAGCCTAGTCAAATATAACCTTTCGTTAAATCGCGGCCGAGGCCGATATGTGTTTGTTTGAGCCTAGTCAAACATAACCTTTCGCTAAATCGCGGCCAAGGATCGGTAGGTGTTTGTTCGAGCTTAGTCAAATATAACCTTTCGTTAAATCATGGTAGAGGACCAGTAGGTGTTTGTTCGAGCATAGTCGAACATAGCCTTTCGTTAAATTGCGGCCGAGGGCCAGTAGATATTTGTTCGAGCTTAGTGGAACATAGCCTTTCATTAAATTGCGCCCGAGGGACGGTAGGTGTTTCTTAGAGCTTAGTCGAGCATAACCTTTTGAATCGTGGCCGAGGGTTGGTAGGTCTTTTTTCGAGTAGGGTTGGACATAACCTTTGTCAAGTCGCGGCCGAGGGCCGGTAGGTGTTTGTCGAGTGGGGTCAACATAACCTTAATACAAAAAATGTGTCCTGATAAATGTAAGTTTCTTATTACTTTGACATTGTTGCTTTGGTTACATACTTGGAGAAAGTTATAGATTTTGGGTGTTGGCTAGCGTTCCAGTCCCAATTCCAGTCTACCTAGTTCTTTCATTATTTGACTTGGAGAGTATTGAGGAGTCAAGTACTAAAAAAGTAACAATAATCCCTCCCTCGTGTACTTCAACTCGAAGTGTTCCCTTCGTCGCCTCGTTAAAAACCTCCTTGCGAAAATCCAAATGGGACAAAACTCAAGCGAGGGAAAAAGAGTACGACTTGGGGAACACTTTTTCTTTCAGAAATTGAAGTATTTGAGGTGTCTGATGTTCCAATTGTTTGATAGTTGCTTTTCTTCCATTGTCTCTAGTTGGAATGAACCCGTGTTCGCTTTGGTTGTGATTTTGTACGGACCATCCCAGTTTGTTCCCACCTTGCCTTCCTAGGGTCTTTGGTCGCTTGATTTTTGGCTTTCAGCATATATAGTCCCCGACTTTAAGCCTGACCTTTTCTTTCTTGTTGTAATAGCGTTCTGCGTGTTATTTTTGGGCGACCATTATTATGTACGTCATATCTCTTCGTTCGTCGATTTCATCGAGTTCCTACCTTCTGCTTTCATCATTATTCATACCGCTTTCATGGGAGCACCTTAGGCTGGGCTCTCCAACCTCGACCGATATTACTGCCTCGGTCCCATAGACCAAAGAGTAGGGCGTCTCTCATGTGCTCGACTTTGGGGTTGCTCGGTTAGCCCATAATACTTCTGCTAGTATTTTCGGCCACAGTTCCTTTGCGTCCTCGAGATTTTTCTTCATAATGTTTAGTATGGACTTGTTGAAGGACTCTGCTTGCCCGTTACCCGCTGGGTGATATGTGATTGAGAGTATCCTCTTGATATGCCATTTCTCGAAGAATTTCACAATTTTCTCTCCCATGAACTGGGGTCCGTTGTCACAGTTGTTCTCCTTGGGTAGGCCAAATCGGCAGATAATGTTTCTCCATAAAGGTGATTACCTCTTGTTCCCATATTTGGGCGAATGCTCCTGCTTCCACAAATTTAGAGAAAAGTCAGTTAAAACCAAAAGGAAGCGTACATTACCTCGCCCTGTTGGGAGGGGGCCCACGATGTCCATTCCCCTTTGATGAACGGCCAGGGGGAGGTGACTGAGTGGAGGTATTCGCCTGCTTGGTGAATCATTGGGGTGTACTTTTGGCACTGTTCGCATTTCCTCACGAAGTCTGTAGCGTCCTTTTTCATTGTGTGCCAATAGTATCCGGCCTGTATGAGGCATCTGACTAGTTCTCTATTGCCGGAGTGAGCACCGCAATGGACTTCATGGAATTCTTTGAGGACGCGCTGGATTTGGTTCGGACCCAAACATTTTGCTAGAGGGCCGCCGTAAGTCCTCTTGTACAGGTCACTATGAAGGAAACTGTATCTGGCCGCTTGCATTCTTAGTTTCTTGGCTTATTTCTTGTCGTTTGGGAGTGTGCCGTCCTGCAAATAGGCGATGATACGATTGCGCCAATCCCAAGTTAAGTTTATGGTTCTTACCTCGATTTGGTCTAGTGATGAGTTGAGGAGGTAGGCTGTGGTTTTATCCCCGGTCGTGATGGTTTTGGTAGCTACGGCCAATTTGGTGAGGCCGTCTGCTTCGACATTCTGCACCCATGTGATCTGGTCAAGCTAGCATTCGTCGAACTCAGGTAGTAGCTTGCAAATCTCGGTTTGATACTTTTTCAACCTTTGTTCCTTGATTTGGAAAGTCCCTATGACTTGGTTGATTACGAGCTGGGAATCACAGTGGGGTTTCAACCGTTTCGTCCCATACTTGAGTGCTAGCCTCAACCCTGCAATTATGACCTCATACTCGACCTCATTGTTAGTCATATCCCGGCACCTTATGAACTAGCAAATTACTTTGCCTGTAGGGACCTCGAGTACGAGTCCCAGTCCGACTCTGATGCGTTGGATGCGCCATCGGTGTATAGGACCCAGAGGTCTTGTGTTTGGAGGGAAGCTTGGGTGGATTCCCTTTCCTCTACAAAGTCGGCGAGCACCTGCGACTTTATCACCGTTCGCGACTAGTATGTGATATCATACTTGCTTAGCTCGATGGCCCAATTGTCCAGCCTCCCCGATAGCTCGGGTTTATGGGAAATGCTCCTCAGGGGAAAGGTTGTGACAACCGAGATGGGGTGGCACTGGACATAGGGTCTAAGCTTTCGTGAAGCTATGACCAATGCCAGAGCTAATTTTTTGAGGTGTGGGTACCTCGTCTCGGTTTTGACGAGTGTTTTTATAATGTAATAGATAGGATATTGCGTACCTTTATTTTTACGAATCAAGACTGCGCTTACCGCTACTTCGGAGACGGCTAGATAGACGAGGAGCTGCTCCCCAAGTTCGAGTTTTGAAAGTAGGGGTGGTGATGGTAGGTATGCCTTAAGTTCTTGTAGAGCCTAGACGCACTGGGGAGTACATTTGAGGTCGTTTTCCTTTTGTAGTATGCCAAAAAATTTGTGACATCTATCAGACAACCGCGAGATGAATCTCGATAGGGCGGCAATTCGTCCAGTCAACCTTTGGACTTGCTTCTTAGTATTCAAGAGCTCCGGTATGCCCTAGATAGCTTTGATTTGGTCTGGGTTGACCTCGATCCGTCGCTGCGACACCAAAAAACACAAGAACTTTCCCGAGGCTATGCGAAACGCGCATTTCTCCAGGTTTAGCTTCATTACGTACTGTCTTAGTGTGTCTAAAGCTTCCTTTAAATGATCGATGTGATCCTTTGCCTTTTCGGACTTGACCAACATGTCATCTATATATACTTCCATGGTCTTGCCAAGCTGGTCTTTGAACATCTTTGTCATCATTGTTTGATATGTAGCCCCCCCCCCCCCTTTTTCAGCCCAAACGGCATGACTTACGACCCTATTACAATGCGTTCCTTGGTGGGTTATGAACGTGGTCTTCTCCTGGTCTTCTTCCTCCATTAGAATTTGGTTATAGCCTGAGTAAACGTACAAGAAACTCAATAATTCGTGCCCGGCTGTTGCGTTGATAAGTTGGTCGATGTGGGGTAACGGGAACGAATCCTTTTTGGACATGCTTTGTTCAAATATGTGAGTGAAATCCACGCACACTCGCCATTTCCCATTTTTCTTTTTGACCATCACTATGCTGGAAATCCACTTAGGGTACTTAGACTCCTTGATGGAGCCGTTCTCTAACAATTTTTTCACCTCCTCGAGGATTGCATCGTTGACGGCGGGGTTGAATTTACGCCTAACCTGTCTTATTGGGGGTGGAACGTGTCAACGTCTAATTTGTGAGTGGCAATTTTCCTTGGGATGCCCGACATATCTGCATTGCTGAAGGCCTTCATTTGTTATTAAGAATTGACTGAATTTACCAGGTTCCAAGAGTTTTCAGCCAATATAGGCCTTTTTGCTACGGTCATTGAGGTCCAATTGAATGGGGTCGAGGTATTCTATGGTCGAATTTGCAGCCTCGACCGATTCAGGATCCATGATGACATCCCCGGTCTCTCTTTATGTCGACCTCGGACATATTGATTGTTATGCCTCTTTTTCCTTGTCTTTTCTCTGTTGGGTTGCCGTGCTGTCTAAGTTAATGCGATAAAATACCCGGGATGTGCACTGTTCTCCACGTATACTAAAGGGGATGGCTCTCATGGGATGTATCCATGGTCGTGCCACGATAGTGTTGTACGCGGAGGCCTAGTCCAGAGTCATGCCGCCGACTAAGACGGGGAGTGTAATTTCCTCGGACGTCCGTTCAACTGCATTATTAAAGCGGCAAGCGTGATGCAGCACATCACTATCTTATCCTCGTGTCTCATCTGAGTGGACTCGGGGATGGATAATGCATGCTCCACATCCGTCGTCCACCATGATGAGTTTTACTTCGGTATCTAAAACACGTAAAGTAATAACGAGGGCATCATTATGAGGAAAAGTCAAACCGTCGGCATCCGACTCATCGAAGATGATACTTCTTCAAGTCCGTCGTGCCATTCATGGGTGATAGACTGCTTTAGCTTGTGAGTGGTGGTGAACTTCACACCGTTGACAGAGGCGTCATTGCCGCCCCTGATGATCTTGTTGATAGTACGAGCTGGTGATGGCGGCTTTGGCGGGCCTTGGTGTTCACATCCTCTGAAGAAGTTGGTTCTCCCCTTGTTGCCTAATAGCTCTTTAAGGTATCCCTGCCTTAACATGTTTACAGCTTCTTGTCGGAGGGCAATGCAATTCTATTTTGTGCCCATGTTCCTAGTGGAACTTGCAGAGCGCACCAAATTTTCTAGTGTTCGGGTCTGATCTCATCTTCGGCGGCTACTTGACCTTTGTTCCGAGTTTCTCAAGAGCGTAGACTATTTCTATAGGTGACACACAAAAATTATGAGCAGATAATAAAGGGGGCATACCTCTTTCGTTCCGGTGAGTCCCTGTCCTTGGCCTGTACGGGGCTTATTCATAGCGGGGGGAAGGTGCGGGCGACCGCCCTGACATATGGCCAGTGTCGTTCCCTGTTCAGTCGCGAAATCGGGTGGTCCCTTTTGAGCATTACAGATTTCGTCCCAAGTGGTTGGAGGATATTTTATCAATCGGCTGAACAGTTTTCTAGTCATTTTTGAACCATCTCTACTCAACCTATTCTGGAAAGTTGCGATCGCCATCCCTTTGGATACGTTCGGCAGAGTCATCCTTACTCTGTTGAATCGGGCGAGGAAGTCCCTTAGTCCCTTTCCCAAGGACTGCTTGATAGCGAATATGTCATTTACTCTTGCTTCGTATATACTGAGGTAGGGCGACATTTTGACATTCTTTGGTATGACATGCGAGGCCGCGTCATCGTTGTATGGCTGCTATAAGAACCTACCGGCATCCCTTTTTGGCAACAACTTAGGAGCACCCGATATCTTGTCGACTCGTTCTTGGTGTTCTTTCATCTAGTCTCGGAGTGCTTTATTTTCATTCTTTGTTTTTCCATCCTCTTTAGAACGGCAGTGAAGGTGATGTCACCTGCACTGTTAATAATATTGTGAGTTATACATGTCGTCGGAGGGCTTGGTCGTTTGCACTGCTCGTTTGCTTGTTGTATCATGCAAGCTCTTGCATTTTCTGTAGTCATGCCTGGAGCGGGTTTATTGAGAATGCTCACTAGCGTGTCGGTTAGCCATGCTTCGAGGAGTTTTTTCACAGCTGAGGGCGTCCCTTCTTCTGTGGATGTGGAGGCCCCTTTTCCACTGGGTTTTGTTATGCTGCAATGGGGGGAGGCGACCTCTCGTGCCTAGGGGAAGCATTGGGCGTCACGTCCTCGCCTACTATTTCGCAGCTCTCATTGATAGTGTTCATGAGGTTTCTAGGGAAATCACTTGTTATTTTTGTCATTTCTCCTTGGTTACCTGCCATGTAGGTTTTTGTACGTACAAAGAAAGAAGATCTGGGGGTTTGTAAAGTTAGTGACTTGCGTTAGCTGTAGATCTAGAGGAAACTAAAAATGTAACTAAGAAATCTGCTAACGGCGCCAAATTGTTTGACCAGAAAATATAAATCTCGGTTTAACTAATTAAATTTATATAAATGAGGATTAATCTTAGTTAACAATAATATCCCAAAGATGAAATTCTCGGAAGTGTAATAAATAATATGCAGATATACTTCAATAGCAATGGCGGCACATAATCAATATTTAAGAAGTCAAAGGAAGTAATGTAGCATTAAATAGTGATGAACAACAATAAATGACACTTAGTTAAATAGAACAAATGAGTCACCAAAGAAAGGATGAAATCAATGAAAGTTTTTTCTGACAATGATGAGTGATGGATAAGCCTTTGAATATCTGAGTTATTATCGGATACAAAGGAAAAGTGTGTACAAGAATCTTAGTAAAAATATTGTATTGTGTGCTTGCCATTAGATCCAATTCTCTCTTTTAAAGTCATAGTGTATTGTACAAATGAATACCACATGTCCTATTGTATACGGTAAAAACCGAGCTTATCTATTGTATGACAGATCGGGGATGAAACATAATGGACTAAAGATCGACCCTGGGTTTCATCGAGCCTAGGTACAAGGTTAGAACATACGCCTTCAAGATTATCGAGTCCGTGACCCCGGATCTGACTCTGACTCTGAATTAGCTCGAGAGAACATCATCGAACCAAAATAACGGAAGGCCGAAATATCCGTAATCGATCGCACATCACGGCGGGAATCTCGGCACGTATCAATGAAACCGATTAATTAGCAAATCATGAGATTTTTTTACCTCATATAGAGTTGTACCTAAAGTAGGACTCCTCTACTATATAAAGGGGGTCTGATTATTTGTAAAACACATTGTAACACGTATCTCAAAGCAATAAACTATCATTTCGAGTTAGTATTATCTCATCACTCTGTTCTGGCACCGATTGCAGTATCTTTGACTCGAGGGTGGCCAACCTTCAAGGCCAAGATTGTTCAACCTGTGTAGTTTGTATTTACTTTTTTATCATTAATTTCAATTTGAATCTGATTTCTCATTTTTGTATCAAGTTAGATCACGTATCATTAAAACCGCATATAAATTCAATTGTTATCCGATTTTGAGGGTATACAGTTTGGCGCCCATTGTGGGGCTAAGGATAATAGTGATTATTAGATACAAATCTCCATAACACACACTGCTTTACACTAGCTCTTTGAAGTGCCTTTTATTCCAGGCTAAAATATAAAAATGTTAAACTCTCAATCAGCACCTCTGCATGCTGACAATGAGTTGGATCACCAAGGTGAAAATAACAATATAGCATCCGGTAACGAGATACCACCTGCTGATCCCGCTGGAATTCCAAACGCATATCCGATTGACGCTAATTTGCATGTAGCTATCGATGCAAACTTGCCTTCTGACCCAGAAAATAGCGTTCGTGGTAGAGCTCGATCAGTGACTCGAAACACACAAAACGTTGAAGGAGACGGGATCAGTCTACGAGTGATCTTCAAAATATTGCAGGCTCAATAGGCGGTGATAGCTCAGTTACATAACCAAAGCTGCACACCGAGCAGGGTTGAGCCCGATCCTCCCCGGGAAGTCACCCGCAGGGTTGAACCGGTCATAGAAAGGTCGAATGAGCACGAATCAAAAGCTAACCCCGAGATCATAAAAATGCTCGAGGAGCTGACAAAACGGATAGAATCAGGGGAGAAGAAGATCGAGGCTAACGACAAAAAGGTGAAAACCTACAATTCCAGGGTAGACCAAATCCCAAGAGAACCTCCGATATTGAAAGGCCTGGATTCCAAGAAGTTCGTGCAAAAACCTTTTCCTTCGAGCGCAGCTCTAAAGCCAATCCTCAAGAAGTTTCGTATGCCCGAAATACCCAAGTACAACGGAACAACCGACCCTAACGAGCACGTAACCTCTTATACATGTGGTATCAAAGGGAACGTCCTGGAGGACGATGAGATCGAGTATGTTTTGTTGAAATTTTTTTAGGAAACCTTGTCAAAGGGAGCTATGATATGGTATCACAACTTACCTCCTAATTCTATTGACTCATTTGCTTATGCTTGCAGATTCTTTCGTAAAAGCACACGCAGGTGCCATCAAGGTCGAGACTAGGGAATCAGACCTTTTCAAAGTCAAACAGAAGGATAACAAGATGCTCAGGGAGTTCATGTCCCGGTTTCAAATGGAATGAATGGATCTGCCACTGATCGCTGATGATTGGGTCGTTCAAGCTTTCACTCAGGGACTTAATATTCGAAGCTCGGTGGCGTCACAACAGCTGAAGTAGAACTTAATAGAATATTTGACTGTTACATGGGCCGACGTGCATAACCGGTATTAGTCAAAAATCAGAGTCGAAGATGATCAATTTGGGGCCCCTTCGCGATCTGTTTATATAGTCAGAACCTTCGACAGAGTCAAGAGAGAGAGAGAGATCCTGAACCAAGGACAAATAGGGATTGGTACCAACCATATAATAGAGATCGGAGAAGCAACAAGTCCGGGTGAAACCCCATGAGAAACGAAAGGAGAAATGACAAAGGTCAAAGCGGTCGAAGACTTATGACCAAAAATGGCTTCGACAGGTCTAAAGATGCACCGAGGCTATCGGAATACAACTTTAATATCGATGTTGCCGCTATTGTACCAACTATCGGGTGCATCAAATATACCAAATGGCCTCGACCCCTATAGTACGATCCAACCCAAAGGGATCCTAATCAGATGTGCAAATATCATGGCGCTCACGATCACAGAACGGAGGATTGTCGACAGTTGAGAGAGGAAGTAGCTCGTCTGTTTAACAATGGGCACCTTCGAGAACTCTTGAGCGACCAAGCCAAGAATCATTTCAGGAACAGGGATTAAAACAAACAGGCAGAACAAGAAGAACCTCAACACGTCATCAACATGATCATCGGTGAGGTTGATATCCCGCAGGGGCCGATGTTGAAACGCACCAAAGTATCCATCACTAGAGAGAAATGAACTCGAGACCACATACCAAAAAGAACTCTATCTTTCAATGACGAAGATGCGGAAGGGATCGTGCAGCCCCACAATGATGCACCGGTAATATCTGTACTCGTAAATAAAATTCGGGTTAAACATGTGTTAATTGATCCAGGTAGCTCGTCCAACATCATTTGATCAAGGGTCGTGGAATAGCTCGGTCTGTAAGACCAAATCGGCCTGCAGTTCGAGTTCTAAACGGATTCAACATGGCTTGTGAGACCACTAAAGGCGAAATAACGTTACTAGTAAACAACAACGGGACCATCCAGGAGACCAAAATTTTATGTGATTGAAGGGGACATGAGATACAATGCTCTATTCGGAAGGCCATGGATCCACAACATGAGGGTGGTGCCTTTGACACTACACCAAGCATTGAATTCCCAACACCTGATAGAGTTAAAACAGTCTACGGGGAACAACCGACTGTAAAAGAAATATTCGCCATCGAGGAGGTGACATCGGTATCTACAGTTCCAACATTGAAGGGCCCAAAACAAGTGGTCAAAAAACAGGGCCAAATCGCAATCACTGATACCATCTTCGGCAGATTCAAACAAACAAAAGGAAGTCGCAGATGATGATTATGGGGTTCCCAGATCTTTTACAGCCCTGATGATTTCGACGCCACTAAATCGACGGTCGAGGAATTGGAACAAGTCATATTGCGAGAAAACTTGCCCGATTGAAAGGTATACCTGGGCATAGGGCTAAGCTCCGAGCTTAGGGAAAAGCTTATTCAATTTCTTATAATTAATGAAGATTGCTTCGCTTGGTCCCACCTCGATATGATAGGTATCCCACCGGAGATAACCACTCACAAGCTAAGCCTGGACCCGAAGTTTCATCCGGTTAAAAAAAAGAGGAGACCCTAGTCCGAGATCAAGCATGTTTTCATCAAGGATGAGGTATCTAAACTTCTTAAAATAGGGTTCACTCGGGAGGTCAAATACCCAGATTGGTTAGCAAATGTAGTGGTAGTCCCTAAAAAAGGGATTAAACTAAGAATGTGTGTAGACTATAAAGATTTGAATAGAGCATTCCCCAAAGACTCTTTTCCTTTGCCCAACATCGACCGTATGATCGATGCCATGACCGGCCACGAGACTCTCAGTTTTCTCAATGTCTATTTCGGGTACAACCAAATACGGATGGACCCGGGTGATCAGAAAAAAACTTCGTTCATCACTAAATATGACACATACTGTTATAACATAATGCCGTTTGGATTAGAAAATGCTGGAGCCACGTACCAACGCTTAGTAAATCGGATGTTCGAGGACCAAATAGGAAAATCAATGGAGGTTCACATTGACGACATGTTAGTTAAGTCTTTGCGAGTAGAGGACCATTTAAGACATTCGCAGGAAACCTTTAGCATACTAAAGTAGTACAACATGAAGCTGAACCTAGAAAAATATGCGTTTGGAGTAGGGACGGGTAAGTTCCTCGGATTCATGGTATCCAATCGGGGAATTGAGATCAATCCTGATAAGATCAAAGCCATCGAAGATATCATGGTCGTGGACAACATAAAGGCCGTGCAAAGGTTAACCGGGCGAATAGCCGCCTTGGGGCGATTTATTTCGAGGTCGTCCGACAAAAGCCACCGAGTCTTCGCACTGTTGAAGAAGAAGAATAACTTTTTGTGGACCTCGGAATGCCAGCGAGCTTTGGAGGAACTCAAAAAGTATTTATCGAGCCTGCCCCTGCTTCACACATTGAAGGCGGACGAACAACTATACTTGTACTTGGCGGTCTCGGAGATAGCGGTAAGTGGAGTCCTAGTTCGGGAAGAGCAAGGTACGCAATTTCCAATTTACTATGTAGTAGAACCTTAAGTGAGGCTGAAACTAGATACCCTCACCTGGAAAAACTGGCGCTCACTTTGCAAAGCGCCTCTAGGAAGCTAAAACCGTACTTCCAATGTCACCCCATATGTGTTGTAACTACTTACCCGTTGAGGAACGTTATGCATAAGCCCGAACTCTCGAGTCGATTAGCCAAATGGGCCATAGAAATAAGTGGGTACGATATTGAGTATCGACCTCGGACCGCCATTAAGTCTCAAGTTTTGGCACTCTTTGTGGCCGACTTTACACCAGCCCTAATACCCGAGGTCGAAAGAGAGTTATTGGTTAACTTAGGAATTTCTTCGAGAATCTGGACCCTCTTCATGGATGGTGCCTCAAACGCAAAAGGTCCGGACTTGGTATTGTACTAACGCCACCAACAAGTAATGTAATTAGACAATCTGTTAAGACTGTGAAATTGACTAACAACGAGGCTGAATATGAGGCCATGATTGCAGGCCTCGAACTAGTCAAGAGCTTGGGGGCAGAGGTGATTGAAGCCAAGTGTGATTTCCTCCTTGTGGTGAACCAAGTCAATAAAACATTCGAGGTCAGAGAAGATCGAATGCAAAGATACTTGGACAAATTACAGGTGACATTATATCGGTTCAAAGAATGGACTTTGCAACACGTACCCCGGGATCAAAACAGCGAGGCCGACGCCTTCACTAACTTGGGGTCGTCGGTCGAAGACGGCGAGCTCAACTTGAGAGAAGTCGTACAACTTATGAGATCGCTGGTGGAGGAAGGCCACGCCGAGATCAACTCGACAAGCCTAACTTGAGACTGGAGGAATAAATACGTGGAATATCTCAGGTCCGGTAAACTGCCCTCGGATCCAAAAGAGTTAAGGGCCTACGTACAAAAACGACCCGATTTAGCCTGTCCGAAGACGGAACCTTGTTCAGAAGAACAGTTGATGGCCTACTTGCAATATGTCTAAGGCTGGGGGATACTGAGTATGTTTTGAGGGAAATCCACAAAGGTACCTGTGGAAATCATACGGGCACTGAATCACTGGTTCAAAAAATAATCAGAGCCGATTATTATTGGATCGACATGGAAAAAGACGCAAAGGGGTTCGTTCGAAAATGTGATAAATTCCAAAGACACGCTCCGATGATCCATCAACCCCGGGAGCTGCTCCACTCGGTTTTATGGCCATGGTCATTCATGAAGCAGGGAATGGACATTGTTGGGCCCCTTCCGTGGGCACCAGATAAGGCTCAATTTATATTGTTTATGACTGATTGTTTTTCTAAGTGGGTGGAAGCCCTGGCATATGAGAAGGTCAGGGAAAAGGAGGTCATCAATTTCATTTGGGATCACATCATATACCAATTCTGAATGCCAGCCGAGATCGTATGCGATAATGGGAAACAATTCATCGGAAATAAAGTAACCAAATTCCTTGAAGATCACAAATCAAAAGGATCCTATCGACACCCTATCACCCTAGTGGGAATGGACAAGCTGAATCTACCAACAAAGGCATACTCCAAAACCTTAAAAAGAGGTTAACCGATGCCAAAGGAAGATGGATAGAAATATTACCCAAAGTCCTGTGGGCATACCGTACAACCTCGAAGTCCAGTACAGGGGCTACCCCGTTTTCTTTGGTTTATGGCATCAAAGCTTTGATACCGGTCGAGGTCGGGGAATCGAGTATCTGATTCTGATATGCGACAAAGGAATCGAACGACGATGCTATGAGTACAAACCTGAAGCTATTAGATGAAAGGCGCGAGGCTGCCCTTGTCCGGTTGGCCCCCAAAAAAGAAACGGATCGAAAGATATTATAATCGAAGGGCCAACCTTCGACACTTCAATACAGGGGACTTCGTACTAAGAAAGGTCACGCTAACCTGAACAAAGGGAAATTGGGGCTGAATTGAGAAGGACCACACCAAATTATCGAGATCACCGGAAAAGGGTCCTACAAGCTCGGAACAATGAACGGCAAGCAACTACCGAACAACTGGAATGGAGCACACCTGAAATGATATTACAGCTAATGTACGACCCCATCCATTTCCTTTTACTTATATTTCGGACTAACTTTTACAGGTGATCGACAAGGAAAAGTACGAGATTTTAGGTCTGATAGCATGCGTTGCACTTCTTTTCCCTTGAACCGATTTTGTCCCAAATGGGTTTTTCGGCAAGGTTTTTAACGAGGAAGCAAGTAAATCGTACCAACATAGAATCGAAGGCCAGCAACGAACCGGTGACGGTGATCAAAATAGTGTTCGAGGTCTCTCTTCGATCAACCTCGAACATTGGGGGGCATTACCCTCTGATATCGACTTTAGCATGGAAAGAGACTTCAGGATTGAAAGGTTTCGATCGATAGGATTCAATGTAAGGGTCAAACGGTCCAAATGAACCGTGCCTGCATAGACTGCTCGAATCCTGGCACAAAGCATGTACACATACGTTACTATTATGCACAAGAATAAAGAGAAGTCTCTTCCTTGCAAACATCTTGTCTTTTAAATTTTTTTCCTTTACATTTCTTAAGGAATTCCATGCTTCCAATCCCCTAAAGGAAACGCGCCCAAGGGCCACCTTAATTTGAGTTCAAATAATCACTCTCTCACTCGGGGACTGCCCTCCGAAAATGAACTCGGACGTTCCAAGCTATTAGACCTCGAGGGTATAAGACCTATTAGGCAACCCCCGAATTTTATAGGCTAAGTCCACCCCCCACTCGGGGATTGCCATCTTAGGCAAAACCGGATAACTCGGGATAATAATATTAACACGGGACAACACCCAAACTATAAAGGCTACGGCCATATAAACTCGGCTCGGAGATGTCTGAAGCCCGTCATAAGAACAACAAAGCCTTAAAATTTTCTTAACCGGTTCCAAAGGCTATCCTCGGCAGATTTTGACTAAAAGTCTAAGTACTTTGGGGAAAGAAAACTTTCGGTCACACCGAACCCCCACGATGCCTTAAAACGAAATAGTTGAAGGCAAGGTTTCTTCGTGTCTCTAAACAAAAACCAGCTGTTTTATGCCAAGGCATGTAGATCTTTGCAAGTAAAAATAAACAAGGCAAAGAGAAAATTTGAAAGCTGTTGAAAGGAAAAAGCCTTATATTCATAATCAAAATTTCTTTTACAAAGGCCGAACTGCCCGATAAAATTTTTTACAAGGGCCAAAAACGGCCTCAACAAAAAAAAAAAAAAAAAAAAAAAACCAAAGACATCTAAAAAAGCCTAAGTGGCCTAGTCTCCGTGGGGGGCCACGTCATCCCCTTCGGGGTCTCCGCCATATTCGAGCTCACCCGCATCTTCAGACTTCTCAGAATTTTCCTCCTCGGGGTAAGCCAACTTCCTGGCCTGGGCTTCAGATACCTTGGTTTTCTCGATCTCAGGCAGCAAGTCAAAACCCTGAGCTCGAACTCCCTCGAGGGCCTCCCTTAGGGATTGCCATTTCATATGCTCCACCAAGTTTCTCACTTGGTCCTCAGCGCCTCGGCATCAGCCTTATGCTGGTCCACCCGCTCATCGGCCTCAGCCTTAACCACAGCAACCTCGGACTTGGCCACCTCAAGTTCCTAGGCTAGATTTTCTTGGCCGGAGACCGCCGAGCTCAATTGAGACTGGAGCTCCTCGATCTTTTTGGCCTGTACTAAGGCCTTTTATTTTGCATCCCGAAGATGGACCTCAGTCGAAGCTAGTTGTTCTCGGGCAGTCTCCTTTTCCGAGGCCAGGCAGTCCATATTTTTCTTCCATTATTCGGCCTCAGCTTTCACCATGTCCACTTCCGCCTGGAGCTTCTCGATCTGGTCAAGCTTCTTTTGGACCTGCGGGTTCGGATCGTTAGCCACTGTGTCTGATTCATCGTCACTAACTTCAAATACTCGACTTATTTGCTCGACCAGGTTGGCATGCTCCTTCCGAGCCGCTCCTAATTCAGCCTGGAGCTTCTCAGTAAGGAGCTTGTAATCATCCCTCTTCTTAGTAAGCTCCCCAGTCTTGGTCTCGTGTTGATTTAGCTCTTCCCGATATCGGAGAAAAGTTTCAAGAAGCACCGAGGCCTGCAAATACAAAGAAGAATGTTATGATTATTCACAATTTAATCT
This sequence comes from Nicotiana obtusifolia, assembly GCA_002018475.1. Classification (NCBI taxonomy): domain Eukaryota; kingdom Viridiplantae; phylum Streptophyta; class Magnoliopsida; order Solanales; family Solanaceae; genus Nicotiana; species Nicotiana obtusifolia. Next base: position 117,368 of record MCJB01026077.1, read on the forward strand.
AAGTACATAATAAAAAGGCTTTCGAAGTTACCCGATTCAATGCCTGTTGAGCTTCGTTGAAAAGGAAAGGGGCCTTTTCACCTCGTCCATTTTGACCCGATCCTCTTTGATCACCAGGCATCGAAGATAGCTGGCAATCCCCATGGGGCCGGAGAGAACTCGGGCATCCTCCGGTATGAATATGATGATTGACCGCTTCCGGTCAGGATCTGCACTCGGGCTGGGAACCGGTCTACCAATCTCAGACTCGAAGAAGATCTGCTGGCTCCCGAAGACGGCATCTTCTTTGGAACCAATAAGTAACCTAACCCGGTGACATCCTCCGAGGTGGTAGAATCCATGCCATCGAAGAAGTTGTTGAAGGAATCTGCCGCCCCTTGAGGCCCCTCGTTTGGGCGTCCTTTCAGCATCTAGGCCTCGTTTATCATCGAGTGGGTGAATGATGGTGACCCTGAAAGATCTATCACCCCAAGTGCATCCTTTGGGGCATCTCCCTCAGTACGAGAAGTATCTGCTGTGGTCTCCTTGTCGACCTCCCTAGTTCAGAGGCTTCAGCCACTGCCTCCTCATCAGTTGCCCTGGTTTGAGGCAGCTCGGTACCGCTTCTCATGTGGGTCATCAGCTCGGAGGCTTCTTCTTCTTCTTCGGACTCATCCCTCAATCGACTGAGTGAATCTGATGGGACCTTCCGGGTGCTGGCACTTTCCTTGGATTTGCACACCAGTCTCCTTTTTGGTTTTTTCTTCCCCGAGTTCGGAGAACTCGGGGCCCTTTTTCTTTTCTTCTCTTTATCCTGCTTCGGAGCAGGGGGCTCGGTGAATATGTCATCATCACCGGATGTATGCCTCATCTCAACATCTTTTGATAAACCTGCAAAAGGAAAGTAAAACAAGTTAGAAGTCGATGGCGTAAAAATAAGGTCGAATGTAACTTAAAGAAAAAAAATCTAACCATGAGAACGGGCCTCCGACCGGCCCTTCGAAAGTTCGCCCCACACGCGTTCAGTGTAGGGTTTTTGTGACACGATGCCCTCGACCCACTCCTTGAGTCGAGGTACTGCACCCGGCATCCGAGCAACAACTGCACCACAAAGAATCGATAAGAAGAAGGTCAAAAGAAAAATGATGAACAAAACATTAAAGGCAAGGTTACACTTACGCTTCATGTTCCATTTCTCAGGAAATGGCATGTGCTCGGCCGGGATTAAGTCTGAGGTCTTCACTCGAACGAATCGGCCTAACTAGCCTCGGGCCCGATCCTCGTCGATGCTCGAGAATGGGGCCTTACTGTCTCAACGGGCAATTTTTATTAGCCCCCCTCGATTGAGTTAGGGACTATACAGGTGCATAAGGTGGTCGATGGTAAAGAGAAACCCCTCAAGTTTGCTCACGAAGAAGCGAAGAAGAATTACAATCCTCCAAAATGAAGGATGAATCTGCCCGAGAGTCACCTCATACCTTTTACAAAAGGCTATAATAACTAGATCTAAAGGACCCAGCGTGAAACGGTAAGTGTAAACACTTAAAAAAATCCTCCACGTGGGTGGTGATCTATTCATCAGGGGAGAGACCATTACGAGCTTATCAACCTAGTTGTAGTCATCCTTTACCTTCTCGAGGACACTGTTGGAGATCGAACACATGTATCTCGAGCCCGGCTCGCACCGACCTGGTACCGAGGAGGTTTTCTCAACCTTGAAATCTGCTTCGGTTGGACACCCTGCAGGGACGAACACATTTAGAGGGGGTTCTGGTGTCGGTTCCTCAGCGGCAGCATGCAAAACGTTCTCAGACGGTCTCGAGGAAGAGGGAGTTTCTTTTTGAGGAACGGATTTTGAAGTCCTTGCCATTGCTTCTAAATAGGGGGAAAAAGAATATGCTAATGAAAGAGGAGGTGTAATTAGCGGATAACTTATGAAAGCTTTCAGAAAACCAAAAGGGGAGAAGTTTTGAACCTAAGCCGGAAAATCAGAAGATGAAAGAGATGGAGTTTTCTTAAAGCACAAGAGCAAAAGTTTGAATGTAAAAGTTCTAATGAATGGAAGAGGGAAATATTTATAGTTCGCAAACGGTGGTTCAAAACCTGTAGTGGCCGACCAGCAACTGACGAACTCATTTAATGCCATTAAGATGTGACTGACGAGACGTTTCATTCATTCTGTCGTTTCTGGCGTCAAGTATCGGGACAAGGATCGAGGGCTCATATCGTTTTCTTGTCGTTTACTCTCCGAAAAATAAGGGGACTATCTGTATATGATAGAAACCGAGCTCATCTATTGCATGACGGATCGGGGATGAAACATAATGGATTAAAGATCGACCCTGAGTTTCATCGAGCTTAAGTACGAGGTTAGAACATGCGCCTTCAAGATTATCGAGTCTGTGATCCCGGAACTGACTCTGACTTCAAATTAGCTCGAGAGAACATCATCGAACCAAAATAACGGAAGGCCAAGATATCCGTAACTGGTAGCACATCACGGCGGGAATCTCGGCACGTATCAATGAAATCGATTAATTAGCAAATCATGAGATTTTTTACCTTATATAGAGTTGTACCTAAAGTAGGACTCCTCAATTATATAAAGGGGGTCTGATTATTTGTAAAACACATTGTAACACGCATCCCAAAGTAATAAACTATCATTTCTAGTTATTATTATCTCATTACTCTGTGCCAGCATCGATTGTAGCATTTTTTACTCGAGGGTAATCAACCTTCAAGGCCAAGATTGTTTAACTTGTGTGGTTTGCATTTATTTTTCTTATCATTAATTTCAATCTTAATCTAATTTCTTATTTTGTATCAAGTTAGATCACGTATCCTTAAAACCACGTATAAATTCAATTATTATCCGATTTTGAGGATTAACACCTATCATTATGTCTCCTTCTGTTTATAAGGAACATGTTCCTAAAAACCCTAATAGTACAAGTGCAGAGAATATCCACTAGAATATTCTCTTTTATGTCCTATCTTGAAACTAGTCGTTATAACTTTGTCAAGCGTGCTCGACCTCGGCCTTGATTCTTGATGACTCCTCGCTTGAGTCCTTGTTGACTCTTCGACCACATATTTCACCGTTTCTTAAATCACTTCCACAAGCGATGACCTGGGAACGTCTCACCAATACTATTTTGACTTAAGCATTGTGATGATAGATTTGACCCATACATCTGATATTTTATATTCGCTTCCTCAATGTTTCTATGCAATTATATATATTTTGAGCCGAGATCAATGGGTGCTAGAGTATCCAAATTTAATGCGTAGATCTGCCCCTACCCTGCCTGCCTTGTGGGAGCACGGATACCATTTTTGATAGACTGTGTGGTTCAATTTTTTCCGTATAAACGCAAGAAAATAAACAACGGAAATTGAAGAAGCAACACATTCCACAGGCCTCCAATTGGTTGGAATCCTCAAAGAATATGCTGAGCTTTAACATGCATGCTAAGAATATTGGGTCCACTTAAGCCACTAGAATCACGCCACATCAGATGAGTCAATTATCAACAAAACAATAAAATAAAATATTTGAGTTCTTTGATTGGCGTGTTACGTGATCCACGGATCCACCTTTTGCGACACCTTCACTGTAGCT
>MCJB01026077.1:121002-189021 GCA_002018475.1 Nicotiana obtusifolia
ACCCACCCACCCACTAGCCACCACTCCCTCCATATTTACACGGCGACGCGAGTTTTTTGCATTTTAGACGGGTCCCGTCATAAACAACGCATTTTCTCCTGAAAACAAAAAAATCTCCATCTTCGTTCTCCCAAGGTACGATTCTACGTTCTCCTCTTTCTTCTGTTTTCTTCTTAGGTTTATATTTGTTAATCCTCGTTATTTAGTTAGTAATTGAAATTCTTCGGAGAAAAAGAGAGAAAATATTGAACGCATTATTTAATTGAAATTCTGTCAGATATGGATCCAGATTTAAAAAAGAATGCACTTTTTTATGAATTCATGTTTTTATATTTACGGTTTCTATCCTAATTCTTCTTATTTTGTATGTGTTTGGTTCAGATCTCAGGTTTTTCACTTTTTTGTCTTTCTGAAAATAAAATAATTCCGCAAGTTCTCGTTGTTTCATTTTTATGTTCTCTAGACCAGTGAAAAAAGGTTTCTTTTTGGATGTTTTGTTATTATTCTGTTGATTTGTAGGCAACATATTTGATGTTTGGCTGAAATTTCGTAGTTTTGGACTTTTGTACCTTAATAAGTTTTAGTTATGATACTTTAATAATCTCTTTTATTGTTTTAATACAATATAGTCTGCAAATAGTTGGAACTGGTCTTAAATTCTGTGAACTCATTAGATCTGAAATGTTCTGATTTGTAATTTTGTAGTCTTAGTTGCTAGATTGTTTGTTATCTCTGCTAAGAAAATGGACCTTGGGCCTAGTCAAAACTAAAAGCTGGCTCATGAGGTGAGGGTTGTCAAGACCATATAAGGTGACGATCAGTGTTGGAAATTCTAACAATCTCCGTATTTTGCTCCTCCTTCTTGTGGATAAAAGAAAAGAAATGCAGAAGAAAGAGGGACCTAAATTTGGAATAGGACTAGACATGTTCTGAAACAAAAGGAAAGTAATTTAATACGAGTAACATATTGTTGTTGACTCAATATGCTATTGAGCAGATATTTCCTAACGTATAGTACAATGACGTTGAGTTTCCTTATTGTCAATTAGGACTTGCCTTTTAGGACTAGAGAAAGTATTAATGATAAGTGGTAGGTGGTTTCTTCTGTTAAATCCTGATTTTTGAGTGTGTATATATAAGCTAGATGTGCCTAATAATGCAGGAGATTTGAGAGAGATAGAGAGAAATTTTGTGCAATATTTCGAGAGATTGAGAAGTACACTAGATGGTGCAGTATACTACATCTGATGATTATGTTTTTGTGTGATAATATTAGAGAATCACACTGGATAATGAAGCATATTTCATCTGCTGATTATGTTCTTGTGGTAATACTACAGAAGTAAACGGGATAGTGCATTTTTTTTTTTATAAGGCAGATAGTGGAGCATATGCCCATAATTCATCTGCATTATATTACTTCCTCCCTCCCTCTGTGTGTGTGTGTGTGCGTGTGCGGGGATAAATCTGTCAAGTAAGTTCTTTTTCTTCATTTTCTTGAATGATGAGATGAACATCTCTTCGAAGTGCTGCATTGAATTTCTATATACTGCATTGAATTCTACAGTTCGCGAAGTTTGCATCCTTTGCAGGTTTTTCTTTCCAGTAATTTCTATTTTCTAAAGTATTAACAGGACTTACATTCGACTGCTACATCTTCCTAACTTTCTGCTTACTCTTTGTTTTGATGTGTACGACAGATTTGACTTCAGAATCTTCATGAATACTAGAACTACTGTGGTATCTGCAGTTTCCTGTAAATCGGGAAACAAGAACGGATTTTTCTGCTGGATTTTGTTGTGCTTGCTTTCTAAGTTCTTTAAGACTGCTACGCTGAACGTGGACTTCACTTCAATTACGGCTATTTATAGTTTGTTGGTAGTTCACTCCTTTGAAGCATTTGGAAAGGCTTGCCTGCTATAGTATAAATATTTGGCCATCTACATCCCTCAAATAGTAACCGGAAACATGGTCTCTACTCAGCTCTTTGCTCCGACAAAAACTAACTTGCAGAAATCCTTGCACCGGCAGTTGCTTTTACCACTGAGTGCCCCCAATGTTGTTCCATCAGAGCAGGTTGAACTGGATTTCTCTGATGTCTTTGGTCCTCCTTCTCTGGCCTCAAATGAAACTAGTAATGGAGTATGTGAAAGTGCGGTCTTTCCAGCAGATATGAGTGAATTTGTCTATGATGATCCAGAGATTGTACACAGTAGGTCACATTCCTTGGTTGGTCCTTCTTCATACAAAAATCAAGCACTCAAACTTGGGAGGCTGACCATTCATGAAACAGAAGATTCACTGGAACTGGTAGAGAATGTTATCACACAGACAATTAAGGAAGACCAGGAACTGTCTGTCACTGATTTAACAAAAGCTGGAACCATCTGCCTTGAAGATTTTGAAGTCATGAAAGTTGTTGGGCAGGGTGCATTCGGGAAAGTATTTCAGGTGAAAAAGAAGGGCACATCAGAAATTTATGCAATGAAGGTGATGAGAAAGGATAAGATTATGGAGAAGAACCATGCTGAATATATGAAAGCAGAAAGAGATATCTTGACAAAGATAGATCACCCATTTGTAGTCCAGCTTAGGTACTCATTCCAGGTGATTTCCTAGACTTTCTCATAATAGTTCTTCAATCATTGAGCAACCACACATGGATGGTACTGTTTTGAATCTTTAGAACTGTATGATTGTTAGTCATGTCGTTTAACTTTGGAACTCTTTTTGATAATCAGACACCCTTTTCATGGTTTTAACTTGCAGACAAAGTATAGGCTTTACCTTGTGCTAGACTTCATTAATGGTGGCCACCTCTTCTTTCAGCTCTATAAACAAGGCCTTTTCAGGTAGATTCTCCCTTCTTGCTTTCTGTCACTTTGTGAAAGCGGAAACTGTGAATTACTTAACTCCTGCTTTGCTTCTCAGAGAGGATCTGGCACGAATTTATGCAGCAGAAATTGTATCAGCAGTGTCTCACCTTCATGCAAATGGAATAATGCACAGGGATCTCAAACCGGAAAACATACTAGTGGATGTCGATGGCCATGTATATTCACCCCTCTCCCTTTATTTGTGTGTGTGTGTGTGTAATGCGTGGGCATCTTCACCCATCCAATTTTTTCCTTTCCATGTAAAGGTTATGCATTTAATTTACTCGTTTCCCTTACTTGTTGTAGGCCATGTTGACTGATTTTGGACTTGCCAAGCAATTCAAGGAGGATACAAGATCAAACTCCATGTGTGGAACAGTAGAATACATGTCACCGGAGATTATTCTCGGGAAGGGCCATGATAAGGCTGCAGACTGGTGGAGTGTAGGAATTTTGTTGTTTGAGATGCTCACTGGGAAGGTCAGCATCTTTATTCATGTCTCTGCACATATAGCTGTAGAACAAGTTCCTTTCGTCTTAAGTCTTAGGCATTACTCAAATCATTTTATTTATGAGAAGAATTCTGCATGACTATGTTCTTAGACTTGCTTTAAGAGCCACCTGCTGTTCCTACAAACTTTCTCGGTCCTGTTCCCGCAATCTCATCAAACTATATTCACATATGCAGAAATAAAGGGATGTCTTATGGGGATTGCACCAGAACATTGTCGCCACTTTAATTTGGAGCACAATTTACTAAATAATTTGTAATATATCACTTCTATCACTTGTGGGGCGCGGGAGGAATCTATCATTAGCATAAATAATTGGACTCTTTTACAAATATTAAGATTCTTTTGATTGCAAGAAACTCCTCAGTTGCATGTTTATTTTCCTGGAAGAAAATGTCGCATTCTTCAGAAAACTTAATTGTAATTTCCCTGCTAATGCTTTGTCTTTCTGTATTTGCAGCCTCCTTTCACGGGTGGAAATAGGCAAAAGATTCAGCAGAAGATAGTTAAAGACAAACTCAAGCTGCCAGCGTTTTTGTCCAGTGAAGCACATGCTCTGCTTAAAGGGGTAATTTTCCTCATCTCCTCTTATTCTCTCTGTGAGTCTTTATGAATGGAACGTCACTTGTACAGTTGTTTCTGAAAACCAGATGGAGTTGTCCTTTTCATCCTCACACCGTGTGTTAAGTAAAGATGTTATCTTTTAACGTGTTGACAGTTCTATGAAGGCTGGAATTTCATGACTTAGTTACAATTTTATTTGTCATGCCTGCCTGGATAGAGAAATGCTGCTATTCATGTTTTCTCAGTTTAGTTTTTTTGTTGTCTTTACCATAAGATTAATCTATATTCCCAATTCTCTAGCTGCTGCAAAAAGACCCAAGTAAACGGCTTGGCAGTGCACTGAAGGGAAGTGATGATATCAAGGGCCATAAATGGTTCAGACCAATCAATTGGAAGAAGTTGGAGAGGAGGGAGATACAGCCAAGTTTCCGTCCTGAAATTGCTGGAATACATTGCATTGCCAATTTCGATAAGTGCTGGACAGAGATGTCGCTGGTAGATTCTCCAGTTTCCAGTCCAAACGATAATGGGGACCCTTTTAAGGGTTATACTTACGTGAGGCCTGCTGTATCCTTTCTCCAGAGGAGCAGTCCTTTGTGCTAGGATGGATTTGTAGGATGACACTTTATGTTGTTTCATTTTCTTCTATAGGATGTAGTAGTCAGTTAAGGTCATTATCAGGAAAATGAAACTTATCCTTTTATTATTTAAGTTGTTTCATTTGCTGTTTCTTCCTTCTGTTACCGGTTTGGAGACGTCTTATCTTCGACCTTGCATCAGGTGTATGATACTACGATGACTACGTTAAAATGAGATTCATGGCTGATTATTGCATTTTGAAATTTCAGGGGATGACCTTGTCTTCTTTTCCCTTGATAATCTGTCTTTGAACTCTTTGAAAGGAAATGACGAGAAATAAAAGACTTACTACTTGACAATGAACTGTAGACTTCTTTCCTCTTTTTCTTTAATTTTTCTTCAAATGCTTAATTTTGGGCAGTTCATATCTCATTAGTTAATATTAGTAATCATCTGCTGTTGTATTATCTTCTACTCTTTTACTTACTAATTACTATCTTCTTGTCATCTCATAGTTAATCTAACATTTGTATGTTAAATCGACTATCTTGGTTTAACAAAGGCAACATGTTTCATGTGGAAGTATGTAACTTTAGATATACTTATTTTCAAAAATTTGATGTTTGTTACGATCACCATTTGGGAAGATAAAAATGTATGCATCTGTAATTCTTACATAAGGGCTGTAAATGGAATAACAACAACATTACAGCAGATGTAAGAGATTGTAATACTACTTATAGGATAAATTGTAGTTTCTGACAATTTTCTTATCTCGTGTTCCATACAGAATATAAGTTTAATTTGCTCTTAGTTGTCACTCCTGTTAAATTTTAAATACTTAATTTAAAGGAATCACCTTTTTTTATTTTAGACTTTTTACAGAAATTTGCAGCTCTTGTATGTAGCAAAAATGCACATTTTTCACTCAATACGCCACTGATACACCTTGACAGATGTTGAACATGGCATACCACATCTTTGAACCAAGCATATTAGTGATAGTTTTATTATAACCATGACGTAAATCAGCAACAAATGCAGCTAATAACTTTACAAATACACTTTACAAATTCCTTATTCACACAATCTGGCTTATAGTTGTTTCTTATAAGACAAACTTGATTTATGTTCCACATTAAGATACATATACGTAGATGTGTATACGGCTGGTGTAAAGAAGTTAAAGCTCTTCACGATATTGGAAGTCGTCTAGTAGGACATGTTTCTTTCTGCAACCCCAGTGGCATTTCCAAGAACAGAAGGAATTGAAGGTATTTAGCTTCTTAGAATGAAGAGAGACGATATTCGAGGTTGAGAGTGACTTTGAAAGTACTATTGCATAACCATCATCCATGTAATCTGTTCCTTCTGGAAATACTTGCCACAAAAGACTTCCACCTCCGGCGCCTCCTGTTTTTGTAGAATTTAAGATTGTCTTGTAAACTGTAGCGATTAGTGTGTCCCTGTAAGTTGAATTATAGCCAGGGTCTTTCGCGGAAACACCAAACTCTGCAAATACAACTGGCATTTTGAGATAGTTCTCCGCGTCATCAATGTGTGATTGCATCCATGACTTGGTGAATTCAACATGAGCATTAGATATCGATTGTGAAATCCTGAGGCAGTACAGAATGTTAGTGGCAGTCATGCAAATTAGGGGTATAACAATATGATCAGAGGCAGATGCAGATGCAGCTTATAAACAACAGGTTCAACTGAATTCAGTATTTTTGACACGAAACATAGATATATATGTTAAAAATCACTAAAATTTTAACAAATATAAATTTATAAACACTTAGTTTAAAAAGTGCAATTTTTTCAACGTTAGTTAAAACCCATAAAATTTAATTCCTGGATCTGCCTTTAAACTTTTGGTAGCGCAATCTTTCAGAGTGCTTACCAAGAGTCTGGATATATGTGAACTGAAGCAAAATCAACCCCAAGAACCTGATGATTTCTAATGAAGTCAGTTCCAACTTGTTGTGCATAGGAATTTGGGTTGACCTGAGCCCTATTAGGAGTTGAGAGACCATAGAAACCTTCGAGTCCAATCTCCACTAAATGCTTCGGATCAATGCTCTTCACATAAACTGCCATTTCTTCTATCCAAGCCTATAAAATATCAAATAGGTACTGATGTTTCTGTATTCAATTAACTTCTGTTTAAAAGAATGACATGTAAGTGGTAAGTGCAAAACCTAGTTATGTTCCACTCAGTTTTAGCTAGTAGTTAAAGGTAACAAAAACCTGCAGTTTATCCCCAGAAGGATCTGATTCACACCGTGGCTCATTCATCAGTTCCCACCCGAAAATAGTAGGATCATCTTTGTATGTTATGTTGGTAAAGGTATTCACTCTATTGAGCACAGCCTGTAGAAAAAAAATTAAAACAAATTCAGAAAATAGTTATAATGTGTTGTTGTGATATTATGGAGATGAATAATGCACCTTCACATGAGCCTTGTAGTAGCTTTGGAGTGTGGGGTGACTAAAGAAATCATCATCAGAAGTTAAATTCAGGCCAGCAGCTTTACCCCATTTTACATACTGGGATTTTCCGCCATACGCTTCCCAATTGTTGACTAGTGATAGTATCAGTCTGATCTTGTATTTCTTGGCTTCACTCACCACAAAATCCAGAGCCTGAATAACAAGAACATCAATACTTTTTAGCTTTTCCGTTTAACAAGAACTACTACTACTATTATTATGTCTCAATCCAGCAAGTTGGGGTCGGCTAAATTAACCCCCGTGACCACGTTACCTCAGTCCTTTTAAGGTTGGCATATGTATTTCAACTATAATAACCACTACTACAACTATTGCTTAATTCAAGCAAGATGGGTTCGGCCAAATGAATCCCCACTGACCACATTACCTCAGTCCTTTTAAGGTTAGCATATGTATGGTAACAACAATGACTACTACTACTCTTACTACTAGTATTACTATGTCTTAATTCAAGCAAGTTGGGTTCAGCTAAATGAATCCCCACTGACCACGTTACCTCAATCATTTTAAGATTAGCATATGTATTACAACAACAATAACTACTACTACTTCTATTATGTCCCAATCCAAGCAAGATGGGGTCGGCTAAACGAATCTCCACTGGCCATGTTACCTCAGTCCTTTTAAAGTTAGCATATGTATATATAGGAAAATTTGGGCGACAAGACAAGAAAAGCACCTTGAAAACGTCTTCGTCATAAACAGAAGGAGTTTTCTGAAGAGCTCGCCACTGGCCATCGTTAAAAGCCCAAGTTCGGCATACTGATAAACCGACAGCAGACGCTTGCTGGAACACCTCAGTAACTTTTCCCCTTGTGGACTGATCAGCAGCAAACACCATTAACCAGTAAGTATTGAATCCATTCACATAAAAAGGTTGGCCATTCACAACAAATTGGTTCCCACTCTTCCGCACCATTGTCCACTCTCCATCTTCCATCTCTCCCCTGACATTATATCCATTCAAAAATGCAAAATCAAAATTAGAGAAACAAACAATCTTACAAACATAACAAGAAATTGAAACTGATTCACTGCTTCATCGAATGGAGCACAATTTACATACTTTATACATACTACAAGTAGACAACTAGCAGCCAATAAAAGCAATTTAGAGCTAAAATTTAGCTCCTGGTTAACCATGTTGCAAGTCAATGAGCAAGTTAAGGTTATCTTGAACAACATACTATATATATAGATGTACAACGGGACGTGTCCGAGGTTTTTCTGAATAAGCAACAAGCTTATGATAATGGATAGAAGTAGTGTTGAGGAGGGAATGATCAAAGCTACCTTACAAGCAAAGATCCACTGTCCCTTCTTATCCCTGCAACTACACATTCATATTTCCATTCTTTTTATAAAAACCATTAAAACAATTATGGATATGCATATCTTCTTGAAAGAAAATTGATCAAATTAATAATCTTGACCTTAAGGAAATAAAGGCAAGTATTAACTTGTGATAGATGGCTTTCAAATTTGGCTCAGATGTCTTTATCAATAGAAAACTTTGTGAAAAAATAAAACCAGATCCTTCTCCTTAATGATAACATGCTAACTATCAGATGGATAGTGGTCCTTGGCTTCAAAGCATTAGAAATAGAGCATTAGTATAGAAGTCTACAAACAAAACCAAAAAATATGCACACTTATTGAAATGCACTCTATATTACCAATTCCTTTATAGATAATTTCTTTTGATAGGGAAAATTTGGATCATTTCTCGATTTATGTGTATCATCCTTGTGCAGGGGCTATGTTGATATTCTCTGTATCGTTCCAATTTTATCGGATGTACCAAAAGGGACAATTCCTCTATAGTTTAAAAAAGATTCTCTGAGGGTCGTTTGGTACGATGGATAGCAAAAACAATCCTGGGATAAAAATTTAGTACTGCCTTATCCCAGGATTAAAGATAGTACTTAGATAACTTACTTTTGCCGGAGGGTGAAATAACAATTTCAGGATAATTTATCCCAGGATTAAGCAGTAAAATTAATAATTCTGAAATTAATACAACATACCAAACATCAATAAGAAACAATACCAAGATAACTAATCTCAACGTAACTAATTCCAGTATAATTAATCCTAGCATAGCTAATCTCAACCTAACTTGTCTTCAAACCAAACGAACCTTAGTAGTATAATAAAGAAATTAGTAAGACGAGGCAAGGCCTTATTTTAGCCAATAGCTTCGCTATAGCGACTACTTTCCAGCTTGGATTTGGAAATCTAATCTCTCAATCGATGGGGGAATTCGGGACCCAGAGTTCTGTTCTCCCCGGTTGCAAGTCCATTTCAAATTAAAGCCCTAAGCCCATACTTTACTTTCCTGTCCAGAACTAGAACAGCTACGTCGGCCTCACACCGAACAACACTGGACTAGTTTTTCTTTCTTTTCTCCTTCCACTCTTGCCTTGCCGCTGTTGTTGGTGAGTGAATAGCTATTAGTGCCTTTCTTAAATAAAGTACTAGAAACTGTTACATGACATTGACAGGAAACTTCCTACTTTTTTGAACATCCTGCTGTCTTTATCTGCACTCTTTCATTTGCTAAATATGTGGTAAAAAAGTTAAAGTGACAAGTAAGAATCACTAAAGAAAGTAGCAACGTAGAAAGCCTCTTCAACAAAACAAAATCCTATTGCTGTCATCATTTCATTGGATTTGAAATCTTCAAATAGAAAGAGAGAATAACGTGTATTCTCATTATGATATTAGAAACTTAGGAACGTCCATTTCTCCTAATAAGTGATCCTAGGACATACTTTAAGAAAAGTTGGCATAAATAGAAGAGCTTAACTTCTATACTTACATAGTGCAATAGAATTTTGACATTATCAAGTTAAAAGATAACTACAAGTTGCCAAAAAGTGAGATTAAAAAAAAAATAAAGCAGGACGGTGCACTAAGTTTTTTATTGTACGCAGTCATATCCTGTATTGTTATAAAAGGCTGTTTCCACGGCTCGAACCAATGATATTCTAGTAATATAATAACAACTTTATCGGTTACGTCAAAAAGTGAGATTACTAACAAAATACATAATGCAAATTACTTGTTGTAACAGATTAAAATACAATTAGACTATATCGGTTAAATCCTAAAAAGAAACCAAAAACTGAATGTTCTACCTCAAGAATTTACAAAAGAGGACATGTAGTACTTTTCTGCACAGAAGCAGGAGCGCACCCCAGCTTGAGTAATTGCAATTCCTCTTACTCATAAGTATAATAAGAATCTGAACTGTCTGAAATATTTGATGGTGAACAGTAGAATAAGAAGAAATTGTAGAACCTTTCAATCTTCAAGCTCCCTAGAGTAGCAAACAAAGTGTACCGACGAATTGCCATTTCCTTAGAGAAATCAAACTTTTCCTTATTTTTGTCTTTTCTTGGGGGTATTTGCTCATCAAAATATTTTCTTTTTTGGGTTTTTATATATCCTATTTGAGTATGAAAATAATTCTAGTGGAAACTCGGCTAATTGTAGTAAGTTTGAAAGATTGAACTAAATCTCGGGCACTGCTATATTCTACGTAATGATGCTAAAATTTTGAATCACAAAGTTAGCACTAAAACCACTAAAAAAGGCTGAGGATTAAATTGTAACATAATGACATTACCTGTCCTAAATTCCGTGCAAGTATTGCTTAGTACTCCAGCTAGTTAGTTCACATTCCATTTTGTTACTTTACAAAATTAAAAAGTAGACTTTTTTTCTTTTATGTTGGAAATAGGAACTCTTGCCACTGAACCAATCCCTCTCGTCTTTGGATAATCTGTCTGCTTATGTTGGAAATAGGAACAGCTTTTATTGGAAATAGAAACACTAGCTTCAACTTATCTAGAAAGTTAGATTTTAAGTTTTATGTATGGATAAAATCGGGTCAAAGTTTACCTCGATTCCCCGATAAGAGAACGGAACGGGAGCACAAAACCAAGGATCGTAGTCGAGGTCAAGGGCCTTTCATATCGAGACCCTGGAAGAGTGAACGGTATATCCAATATCGGATATGGTAAAGCGACGCACCCCAGCCGAGCATGAGTTTTAGACCTCGGGAGACATGGTGAAACAGTTATGCATGACGGATGAAGAGCCGTGATACCCACCCTCAACTGGATATCACGGCGTGAATCTCGCTCGATGTCAATTATGGATCAACAATTATCGGGAAAAGAAGATTTTTACCTTTTTTACACTTATACTAGGGCTGAAACTCTCTTACTATATAAAGGGGAACCATTTCTTGTATTAACATATTGTAACACGTATTCCAAGAAAATAAAAGTTTATTTTGTTCTCTAAGCTACTGTTGACAGTTTGTTCATTAGTTCTGCTCTTTATTCACGACTGTGCCTAAATTGAGGGCACAATCGATGAGCTCATTATTCAATCCAAGATCAGTCCCGCCTTTCACATTGCGAGTGGTTTGATTGCTTGTTTCATCTTTAATTCATTTATCTATTATTCTTAATTATTCGTGTTAAATTAAATCGCGTATCTTTTAAACTACATATAAATTTAATTGTTATCTAATTTTGGGATAAACAGTTTGGCACCCAACGTGGGGCTAAGGATAATAGTGGTAATTTAATACGAATCTCTATAACATACACTATTTTATGATTGTTCTTTGAGATCTTAATTCTAGGTCAATCTAAACATATCTAAAAATGTCAAACTTTTAGTTTGTTCACTTGAACATTGATGCTAACTCAAACCATCATGATGAAAATAATAACATGGTGCCCAGTAATAATGGGCTTCCAACCGATCCCACCGGTGTCCCAGCCGCCGACCCGGTTGATGCTAACTCGCAGGTGGCCATCAACACCAATTTGCCAACTGATCCTGAAAACAGCGTTCGCGGAGGACCCCGACTAACAGCTCGAGAAGCGCCAGAAGGTGGGGATGACGGAGTGAGCCTGCGACTGATTTTCGAAATGTTACAAGCCCAACAGGCGGCAATCGCGCAGTTACAGAATCAAAACCACTCTCCCAACAGGGCCGAACCCGAGCAATCCTGGGGTAGCATGCGAATAGACGAACAAATTACCGAGAGACGGGGGAAGCCGAGCCCGGGGTAACTTCTGAGTTGATGAAGATGCTCGAGGCATTGACCAAACGAGTGGAGTGGGGCGAGAAAAAGATTGAGGCCAATGACAAGAAGATGGAAACATACAACTCCAGGGTCGGTCAGATCCCAAGAGCACCCGCGGTATTAAAAGGACCGGACTCCAAAAAATTTATCCAGAAGCCCTTTCGCCCGAGTGCGGCACCAAAATCGATCCCAAAAAGGTTTCGCATGCCCGACATCCCCAAATATAATGGGACCACAAACTCGAATGAGCATGTGAAATGGAACGATTTGGAAGATGATGAAATCGAGTCGGTGTTGGTGAAGAAATTTGGGAAAACTTTGTCCAAGGAAGCGGTTATATGGTATCACAACTTGCCTCCCAATTCTATTGACTCATTTGCTATGCTTGCAGATGCTTTTGTAAAAGCCCATGCTGGGTCCGTCAAAGTCAAGACCAAAAAGTCAAATATTTTCAAGGTCAAACAAAGGGATAACGAGATGCTCAGGGAGTTCGTGTCAAGATTCCAAATGGAACGGATGTACCTACCACCAGTTGCAGATGATTGAGCCGTTCAGACATTCATTAGGGGCTCAATCCCTGAAGTTCCTTGGCCTCTCAACAGCTAAAACAAAATTTGGTGGAGTACCCGGCTGGCAACCTGGGCCGACGTCCACGATAGGTACCAATCGAAGATGAGGGTCGAGAACGACCAACTCGTGGCTCCTTTCTGGGTCTGTTTTCCCTATCAGGGCCGATGACAGATCTAAGAGAGCCGCTGATCAAAAGCCAAGACCGCTCGAGCGTCACCTCGTAAGGAACGAGAAGAGAAGAGATCGAGGGCCTAGTGGCCGAGGTTTGATGAACAAGCATGGGTTCGACAGGCTGCTCGGGAGCAAGGAAGCACCGAGATTATCGGAGTACAAATTCAACGTGGACGCTGCCAGTATCGTGTCAGTCATAGGGTGCATTAAGGAGACCAGGTGGCCCAGACCATTGCAATCTGACCCTACCCAGAGATATCCTAATTTGATGTGTAAGTATCACGACACTCACGATCACAAGACCGAAGATTGCCGACATTTAAGGGAATAAGTTGCTCGATTATTCAACAACGGGCACCTCCGAGAATTCCTGAGTAAGCGGGCCAAGAACCACTTCAGGAATAGGGACGCCAACAAACAGGCTGGACAAGAGGGAAAAGAGCACCTGGGATTATGTTCCGAAAGGAGCCATTTCGTTCGGCGATGAGAATGTCGAGGGCATCGTACAGCCTCACAACGACGCACTGGTAATATCCGTACTTATCAATAAATCTCGAATTAAACATGTGCTGATTGATCCAGGTAGCTCGGCCAACATCATCATATCATAGGACGTAGAACAACTGGGATTACAGGACCAAATCGTACCAGCAGTCCATTTTTTGAACGGATTTAACATGGCATGTGAGACCACAGAATGAGAGATAACCTTGCCAATCCGCCGGAAAAATCCAAAAAACAAAGTTTTACGTGATTAAAGGGGACATGATGTACAATGCTTTATTCAGAAGGCCATAGGTCCACAACATGAGGGCGGTACCCTCGACCTTGCACCAAGCGTTGAAATTCCCCACACCAAGTGGAGTCAAAACGATCTACAGAGAGCAGCCGACCGCAAATGAGATGTTTGCTATCGATGAGGTAGTCCCGGTGCCTACGACTTCGACATCAAGGAACACAAAACCAACCAAATGGGAAAATATTAAATAGCAATCCTTGATACCAGCCTCAGTCGAACCGGAATAGGAAGTACAAGGGGCAGACGAGGAGGACCATTACGGCGTCCTGAGATCATTCATAGCTCCAGATGACACCAACGCCACCAAATCAATAGTTGAAAAGTTAGAGCAAATTATATTTATCGAACATCTACCGGATCGAAAGGTATACCTGGGCACGGGGTTAACCTCCGAGCTCACGAGAAAACTGATATACCTGGGCACGGGGTTAACCTCCGAGCTCACGAGAAAACTTACTGGTTTTCTTAAAGATAACGCCGATTGTTTCGCTTGGTCCCATCTTGATATGATAGGAATCCCACTGGAGGTAACCACTCACAAGCTGAGTTTGGACCCGAAGTTCCATCCGGTTAAGCAGAAGAGGAGACGACAGTCTGAGATAAAACATGCGTTCATCAAGGATGAAATTCTAAAAATAGGATCCATCTGGGAAGTCAAATACCCGGATTGGTTAGCTAACATAGTGGTCGTACCTAAAAAAGAAAATAAACTAAGGATGTGTGTGGATTATAAAGACCTAAAAAAAGCATGGCCAAACGATTCTTTCCCTTTGCTCTCGGTTTTCTCGATGCCTACTCCGGGTACAGCCAAATTTGGATGGACCCAGAAGATCAAGAAATAACTTCTTTCATAACCAAATTCAGTACCTACTGCTACAACATAATGTCGTTTGGATTAAAGAACGTCGGTGCCACCTACCAATGCATAGTAAAACGGATGTTCAAAGAACAAATAGGAAAATCAATGAAAGTTTACATTGACGATAGGTTAGTCAAGTCCCTACGAGCAAAGGAACATTTGAAACATTTGTCGGAAACTTTTGACATACTAAGAAAATATAACATGAAGCTAAACTCGGAGAAGTGTGCATTCGTAGTTGGTTCGGGTAAATTCCTCGGGTTCATGGTATCCAATAAGGAGATAGAGATCAACCCCGACAAGATAAAGGCCATATAGGACATCACGGTAGTGGACAATGTCAAGGCGGTTCAAAAACTGACCGGATGTGTAGCCGTATTAGGCCGTTTCACCTCGAGGTCCTCGGACAAGAGCCATCGATTCTTCTCACTATTGAAGAAGAAGAGTAGTTTTTCCTGGACTCTGAAATGCCAGCAAGCTTTGGAAGAGCTCAAACGGTACCTGTCGAGCCCCCCGCTTACACACTCCGAAGGCAGACGAACAGTTGTACCTCTACTTGGCGGTTTTCGAGGTGGCGGTAAGTGGCATCCTTGTTTGGGAGGAAGAAGGTACGCAATTTCCCATTTACTATGTCAGTAGAACACTAGGCGATGCCTAATCAAGGTATCCCCACATGGAAAAGTTAGCACTCGCTTTGCTAAGCGTTTCTAGAAATCTAAAACCGTACTTTCAATGCTACCCTATATATGTCGTAACCTCTTACCCGTTGAGGAATATCATGCATAAGCCCGAGCTCTTGGACCAGTTAGCCAAATGGGTCGTGGAGATTAGTGGGTACGATATCAAGTACCGACCCCGAACTGCCATAATACCTTAGGTTTTGGCAAACTTTGTGGCCGACTTTACGCCAATCTTAATAACCAAAGTCGAGAAGTAAAACTTCTCACCTCGGGGGCTAATTCGAGAATCAGGTCCCTATTCACAGAGGGTGCCTCCAACGTGAAGAGGTCCGAGCTCGGTATCATGTTGAAACCACCTGTGGGAAGCGTAATTAGACAATCTATTAGAACTGTAAAATGGACTAACAATGAAGCCAAGTATGAGTCCATGATTGCAGGTCTAGAACTGGCTAAGAGCCTGGGGGCCGAAATGATCGAAGCCAAATGCGACTCCTTCCTCGTCGTAAATCAAGCCAGCAGAATGTTCAAAGTAAAAGAAGAGCGGATACGGAGGTACTTAGACAAACTACAGGTAACCCTGCACCAATTCAAGGAATGGACTCTACAACACATACCCCGGGAACAAAACAGTGAAGCCGATGCACTGGCTAACTTAGGGTCATCAGTCGACTCCGATGAATTCAGCTCGGGGGCACCAGTACAACTAATGCACTCGGTGATAGATGAAGGTCACACCAAAGTAATCTCAATGAGTTTGACTTTGGATTGGAGAAACAAATACATAGACTACTTGAAGACAGGAAAATTGCCTTTAGATCCCAAAGAATCGAGAGCCCTGCGCACCAAAGTTGCCAGGTTTAGCTTAGTCGAGGGGGAATTGTTCAGGAGATCTTTCTTTGGGTCCCTAGCTAGATGCTTAGGGCCGTGAGAGACCGAATACGCCATGAAAGAAGTTCACGAGGGCACATGTGGGAACCATTCGAGGCAGAATCCTTTTCTTGGAAGCTAATCTGGGCCGGCTACTACTGAAGCGAAATGGAGAAGGATGCGAAAGACTTCATACGAAAATGCGGCAAGTGCTAAATAAACGCCCCGATAATTCATAAACCGGGGGAGATGCTCCACTCGGTCCTATCTCCGAGGTCGTTTAAGAAGTGGAGAATGGACATCGTCGGTCCCCTACCATGGATGCCCGGTAAAGTTCAATTTATACCATTCATGACCGATTATCTTTCCAAATTGGTTGAGGCTCAAGCGTTCTAGAAGGTCCGAGAGAAAGAAGTCATCGACTTCATATGGGACAACATAATATGTCGATTTAGCCGAGATCGTCTGCGGCAAGGGAAAGCAATTCGTCGGCAGTAAGGTGAGTAAGTTTTTTGAAGATCACAAGATCAAAAAGATATTATCAACGCCTTACAACCCTAGTGGGAATGGGCAAGTGAAATCAACGAATAAAATTATACTCCAAACGTGAAAAGAGGCTGGCCAATTCAAAAGAAAATCTTGCCCGAAGTCATGTGGGTGTACCGTACAACTTCGAAGTTGAGCACTAGGGCGACCCCGTTTTCTCTGGTCTACGGAGCTTAAGCCTTAATACCAATTGAGGTAGGGGAACTGAGCCTCAAGTTCCAGTATGCTACTGAGGAGTCAAACGGCAAGGCCATGACCA
Organism: Nicotiana obtusifolia; assembly: GCA_002018475.1. NCBI lineage: Eukaryota > Viridiplantae > Streptophyta > Magnoliopsida > Solanales > Solanaceae > Nicotiana > Nicotiana obtusifolia. The sequence continues at coordinate 137,912 of MCJB01026077.1, forward strand.
CGAGCTTGGAACTATTGGACGGAAGGCAAGGGGGCGCCTTGGTCCAGTTAGCCGCCTAGAAGCGGCGTGTAGTAAGGTACTACAACCGAAGATCCAACCTCTAACACTTCCGAGTTTGGGACTTGGTATTGAGAAAAGTAACACTACACACCAGGAACCTAAGCGAAGGGAAACGGGGCCCGAATTGGGAAGGACCACATTGAGTTATTGGAATAACCGGCAAAGGCTCATATAAACTCGAAGCGGAAAACGGCGTACAACTACCAAACAACTAGAACGTGGCACACTTAAAGCGGTACTACTGCTAAAATATGAACCTAATTCCTTGTTTTAATTTTGTTACATTACAGACTAATATATGCAGGTACTCGACCAGCAGCGAATGTGACTATTAAGTTTGAAAGCACGTGTTGCACTCTTTTTCCTTTGAATCGATTTTGTAGCGGGTTTTCCGACAAAGTTTTTAATGAGTCAACAGTAAAATACGCTACCTTAGTCTTGAGGACCATCCTTAAATCGAAATTGATGATCGTTTGCTCCAAATCAACAGTATCCGAGCCCTCACACGTACGACCTCAAATACTGGGGGCCATTACCCTAGATTAAGATCTTTATCAAGGGAAAAGAAAATTTTATATGTCAAAAGCTAAGGCTTGGTGGTTAGGATTCATTGTAAGGGCCAAACAGTCATACGAACCGTGTCCACATAGTCCGCTCTAGCCATGACACAAGGCTTATGCGCCTCCGATCATGTACCTTACATATTAAACAATGAAGAAATATTTGCTTCCTAAAGCCCATGGGCTACCCCTACTTGGGGACTGTCAACCGATAAAATTTTGGATGACCCGGGCTACTCAATCCCGAAGGCAACAAGCCTATTAGGCAGTTCTCGAATATAAAAGGTTATGTGGGTCCTAAAAATGGCTCAGAGACTTCCAAAGCCCGTAGTCAGAAAGTAAGGCCTTTGCGTAAAATCGAAACCTATTAAGAGGTTGTCCTGGAAAAAACAATAGCTAAGACACATAAGCATCTTAAAAAGCCTTCAACTCTATCGAAATCTTGAAACCACGAGTATCCCAGAGTTTCCATTGAAATCGGGCCTCTTGCGGATCTCCGAAGAACGGATACTCCAGTTTACATTTGATTTTATGCAAAAGCATTTGAAACGATGCGTAAATAAAAAACTATAAATAGATGCTAGAAAGTAAAAATATGGCATTGTAAAAGGGAGAAATTTTATATATTTCAAAAAATATTTAAAAGGACACGATAGAACGGCCTCAAAATAAACAAAAAATATATATATAAGGGAAAACTACCAAAAAATGAGCTAAGGCATCTACGCCTAGTCTTCACCAGTGCTCGACTCGTCACCAGAACCGTCGGAACCCTTGGAACCTTTGCGACCCGCAAGCTCGTAGGGTTCCTTTGCCTCGGCCTCGAGTTTCTTGGCTTCTAGCGATAAGTCAAAACCTCAGGAGTGAATCTCCTCGGGGTTCTTTCCCGGAATAACCATCTCACATATTCGGTCTTCGTCTTTAGGCGGGGTCTAGATACTTCCACATGAGCCTTATACAGGGGCCAACATTTTCTCAACCTCAGAGCATTCGATTGAAGTCTCCTCCAATTTGGACTTCAGCGTAGTATATTCTTGAACGAGGGTATCTCGTTCCGTGACGGCTGAGTTCAGCTGTGCCTAGAGTTCATCATTTAGCCGAGACCACTTGTCGTCCTTGTTCGTTGCCACCCAAAGTTGGTCCTTGACTGATGCCAACTCCTCTTTTATGGCTACTTTCTCCGAAGCCTGCAGATCCATCCTGCCCTTCCATATCTTGGTCGCGGCCTTTACCTCGTCCATCGCGATCCGAAACTGGTCGATCAAATCTACCTTCTCTTGGACCTGCGAGGTTTCATTGTTAGTCATCATGAGTAACTTCTCATTTTTAGCCTCAAAGATCCTTACCTTCTTAACCAGATCGGCATGCTCCCATTTCATAGACAAGGCCTCTTTCTGAGCCTTCTCCAGCTCGGCCTAGAGAATTGGGAGGTCCTTAAGAGCCTCATCTTGTTGCTTACTAAGAGCCCTATACATATCCTTCTTCCAGATCTGCTCTTTAAGCTCGAACTCGAGCTGACTGATCTCCAAATGAGACCGAAGGAAGCTTTCATGGTGAATCACCAAAGCTTGAAAAAAAAACGAATCCATTACAATATGCTGAGCAAAATCCGCAAAAGATACAAAGGATAAACGTCTTACCCGGTTCAGTGCCTGTTGTGCCTCGTGGAAGAGGCTCAACATGCCTACTAGGGGTGTGCATAAAATTCGAAAAACCGAAAAATTGGACCGGACCTGGTATTGGTTCTTCGGTACTAATTTGGTATAAATGTTTCAAAAGTTCGATAATTCGGTACGGTTCTCGGTATTGAACTTTTGATATTTCGGTAAAACGAAATACCGAAATATCGAGATATTTCAGTAAGCCCAGCCCAACATTTCCCAACCTAAGTCCAAGTCCAACTGCGCATTTCCCAACCCAACTCCAAGTCCCATTTGCCGAAGATATGCTGACATATAATCCATCAATTTAACATTTAACATGCTACTATATTTTAGTCAGTTATGTCCTATCTGAATGCTAAACTAGAATGCAATACATGAAAAGAATATAAAAATGCTAAGTGATTCGTGAAGCCTCTTGCAGCTGCATTTCCCTTATCTCCCAATAATGAAATATTAATCCACTGCCTTGAACTAGAAGTATATATACACATAATATGTAATTTAATTTTATCAAAAAAGCATACGTAAATAAACTATCTGCACTCACAATTTTTAAAATCTTAGATCTTGGTACTATTGAACCTACTCAATATTATTGTAGTGAGGTGAAAAACTTGAGAACATAGGCCAATAAAAATATGGCAGGGTACGTGAATATGTTATATCCCTTGGTGAGTTCTTTCTGCCAAACAATCAGTATGTTAAAAATGATTGCAAACTAAAACTGTTGCAACAAAGGGCTCCTTAGAGGATATATACTGCTATTGAGTAATACGGCAGAACATATATGGGAAGAAATTATTTTTCTTTGAAAATTATCTAAAGAAAACTAACAGCTATTTTACCGAACCGTACCGAACCAAACTAAGAAATATTGAACTGTACCGAACTACATTGGTACGATATTTGGTATGAATAATTGATATACCGAATATCAAAGTACTGAACCAAAGTTCTTAAATATCATACCGAAATACCGAACGCCTACCTCTAGTGCCTACCTCATTCATATTTTCCTAGTCCTCCTCGGTTGCCAGGCAATGAAGGTAGCTAACCACACCCACCTGAGGGGACAATGTCCAGACGTCCGCCGAGATAGTAAGAATGATAGTTCTCTTACGGTCGGGGTCCACACTCAAAGCAGGGAATTACTTCACTAATTTTGGGCTCGAGCTCGTCTCGCCTCCCCCAATGGCACATCTTTTTTCGGAACCTCCAGGTGACTAAGCCCAGAAAAGTCCTCCAACACGGCCATGTCCATGCCATCGAAGAACGAGTTGAGGGTATCATTTGGGCCCGACCCTGTCTCGTTTGAATTTGCTTTTCCTCCTAGGCCTCTTCGAGCATGGATTCAATATAGGACAGTGTCTCCACAATGTCTATGACACCATCTACCTCCTTCAGGACGGGAGCGACTTTTCGGGAGACCACTGCTTCCGTCTCTCTCTGGTCCCCAAGCTAGAGGGGAATCGACCTTGTGGTCACTTCTCTTGGTTGCCGCCTGCTCCTCCTCGTTGAGGGTCGACTCATGAGCCATGAACTTGAGGTCTTCATCCTCGGGGTAGTTTTTGAGCCGGAAAAGGGAATCAGAATCCGGTACCCTGGACTTGGTGCTCCTTTTGTTTTTGGGATCCGGATGGCCATCCTTTTCTTCCTCACCTCGGCATCCGAGGAACCTGAGGACTTCCTTTTCTTCTTTTTCTCCTCCTTTGCAGCGGCCCCGAGCTGCCCCGAAGCGAAGGGTTCAGCAAGTGCGAATGGATGCCCGTCCTCATTCAACGGCTTGAGCTCGCTGGTCTTGGACAAATCTGTGAAAAAGAAGAAGACTTAGCAAAATATAAGTCAGATCTTTGGATGTTATCATTCAAAAATAACCTCACCATGAAAACGGGCCTCCCACTTGTCCTTTGAGAGCTTGCGCCACGTGCACTCGGAGTAAGGCATATATTGGCAGATCCCCTCGATCCACTCCTTAAAATGGGGGACTGCATTAGGAACCCGGGCAATAATTGCACAAGAATGAACACGCGCAATTAGAAAAAGAATAAAAGGGAATACCAAATATTCAATAAGATAAAGACTTACGGGATGCGTTCCACTTTTCGGGGAATGGTAGATATTCGGAGGACTACAGAGTATACTGAGGCGAGCGTAAAGTGGAAAGTGTAAACACTCAGGTATCCCTCCACGTGCGTAGTGTCATGGGCGGCTTTCCAGCCATGCCCCATGACCCCTTGGACGTGCCTCGTGGCGTCTTGGCAAGCCTCCAAACGCCCAGCGCCACGGTCGGCACCATGGTCTCGGCAGCTCCAAGTGAAAAGCCCGCAGGCGCCTCTGTCGCGCCATTGAGAACCAATGCCAGTGCCCAGCCACAGGCAGATGCCAACAGCGTCGCGCATGCAGACAACGCCGCGCGCAGACCCTGATGCTAAAGACAAAGTTGCTCCAAACGAACTTGTTTCTACCTTGTAAAAGACTAAGTCCTTTTCATTGTAAATATAGAGTAGGTGTACTTCATTTTCTTTTAGTGTGCTCCTACAACTTATTTAGGTCAAGTCATGTAACTTTGGTCTATTTTTTAAGCCTTATTAGGAGGGATCAAGCAATCAAAACTTTCTAACAAGCAAACAATTCTCTGTACTGGTGTCTCTCCCTCTCGACATCGCGTAGCTTTTCTGTAATAGCTTTCATTTATGCAATAAAGCTTTCTTTCATTCTCAATTCTCTTTTCTGTTCTCATTTGCTCACGACATTGGTTTTCCCGTACGGCACTGACAATCTAGTCTAGCGTACGGAGGGGACCTCAGTTGGCGGACAACAATCGCGCTGACATCAATTGCTTAGCCTTACGTTGCCCTTCCAAAGAATCTTAGGAAGGCGTCCCGTAACAGTTGGTATCAGAGCCTAGGCTCAACATCGGACGAGGTATAATATTGCAATTACCACCATTTCTGACCATAGTGAATCATGGGGATCGCATCGCGACCCTTGAGGAGACGGTTGATGCATTACGGCCCATCGCGGAAACAGTGCCTGATCTAAAGACCAGTCTAGTGCAAAGGTCGGACGACCTGGATCGCAGGATACACCAGGCCGAAGTTAACATAGAAAACATCAGCCGCTACTCTGAAGGAGATCGGCAAACGGCAGCCACTGAGGCAGCCAAAATTTTTGGGAAATTTGAGGGCCTCCAGCAGGAGCGTGCCAAAGATTTAGCCCACAGGGCATAAGAGGCAGCCAGGGTGACTGCCATAAAACAAACTATAGAAAACTTGACAGGCCAGCTCAACGTTGTCAATGCTGCTTTACAAGGCCTGCTTCGAGGGGGCAGGAACCAAACTGGGGGTGCAGTGAACTTCGCCCCAGCGACGCGAAAATTGAAAATTCCCGAGCCAAAGCCATACAGTGGAGCTCGGAATGCTAAAGAAGTGGAAAACTTCATCTTTGACATCGAACAATACTTCGATGCTGTGGGAGGCCTAGAAGAAGCTAAGAAGGTGGCAACTACTGCCATGTATCTTCAGGGAGATGTTAAACTCTGGTGGCGGGTGAAGTACGAAGCCATCATGGCCAGTGAAGATACTCTCGACACATGGGCGGAACTAAAGCAGCCATACGCCTGCAGTTCTTCCCCGAAAATATTGAGTACAATGCAAGGAGAAAGCTACGGGAGCTCCGCCAAACCAAATCAGTGCGGGACTACGTGCGAGAATTCTCCGCACTCATGATGAGCATACGTGACATGGGGGACAAGGACAAACTTTTCACTTTCTTGGAAGGGTTGAAACCCTATGCCCGTATGGAGCTCCAAAGACAAAGAGTAGACACATTACCTAAGGCGATCCAAATAGCAGAGTGCCTTGGGGATTATCAAGTGGAAGCTCGGAAGGATAAGCCTCAACAACCTGTCAAAGGAGGGTACAAAGGGGGCCAGCCGAGTGCTGGTGGCCCTAGCAGAAGTGGAGGAGATCGGAGTGCAACCAAATCTAAGGCTCCCTCCTCAGACAGTACTAGCACTGCATCTAACAACAACGATCGGGGGAGGAGACCCCCTTCAGGATGCCGTCATTGTGGCGGACCACATTAGAATAATGAATGTCCACATGCACTGATGAATGCCCATCAATCTGTTGATGATGGGACGGATGACGAATCCGATGATGCGGACCAGACTGAACCAGTAGGTGCCTTCAATGTAATTGTTGGCTCTATTTCTGAGGTCTTAGCGGGAACCAGTGCTGGTATCCGCAGGAAGAAGGACCCCTGCTCAATCAACAAGAGAGGGAAAAAGAAGGCGAATGAGAGGACTCCTCTTAAACAAGAGAGGACCTTAATGTTCGTCGAGATGAAGGTAAATGGCAAACCCATTCGGGCGATGATAGACACAGGTGCTACCCACAACTATTTAGCCTTGACTCAGGTGGAGCACCTTAGCCTAGTCATAGGAAAGGGCAGAGGTCGTGTCAAGGCTATCAACTCACCTCCTCAGCCAGTGGGTGAATAGCTAGAGAAGTTCCAATGAAGTGGCCCCTACGAAGGAAAATTCAATCTGTGAGTGGTGGTCATAGACGACTTCAATCTGATAGTAGGGTTGGAATTCCTGAGGAAAACCAACACTATGCCCATACCATATGCAAACATGCTACTGATGATAGGAACAAATGGGGCCAAGCCCTACATCATCCCGTGCATGCCCATGAAGATGGTAGCTGAAAACATCTCGGTCTTGCTGTTGAAGAAGGGGGTCAAAAGACATGAACCTACGTTCTTGGCTACCCTCTGCATTGAAGATTTAGAACGCTCCTCGGAACCTCTTCCTGCACCCATGAAGGAGCTGCTACTGGAATTTGAAGACGTCATGCTATAAGACATGCCGAAGCGACTCCCGCCTAGGCGTACTGTGGACCATGAGATTGAGTTGGTGCCGGGTGCGAAGCCACCTGCCCGGGCGCCGTACAGAATGTCACAATCCGAACTCACCGAGTTTCAGAGACAGTTGACGGAAATGCTAGACATGGAGATCATCGTGCCCTCCAAGTCCCCGTACGGGTTTCTTGTGCTATTCCAAAAGAAACATGATGGAAGCTTACGACTCTGTGTGGATTATCGGGCTCTAAACAAAATCACTGTGAAGAACAAGTATCCTATTCTGCTAATGGAAGACTTGTTCGATAGACTGGGTAGTGCAATGGGTTCACCAAAATAGACCTGAAGACAAGTTATTGGCAAGTTCGGATTGTAGAGGGTGATGAACACAAGACAACTTGCGTGACAATATATGGGTCATACGACTTCCTAGTTATGCCATTCGGCTTGACAAATGCACCATCCACATTTTGCACCCTGATGAACCAAGTCTTCCGAGAATACATTGACGAATTCGTAGTGGTCTATTTGGATGACATTGTAGTATATAGCCAGACACTGGAGGAACACCTGGAACACTTGCGGAAGGTCCTAGTACGATTGCGGGAGCACGAATTATATGCAAAGCTATCCAAATGCTCCTTTGCTAAAAAACAAATCGACTTCCTCGGGTATCTCATTGAGGAAGCGCGAATCAAGATGGACCAACAGAAGATTCAGGCTATCACAAATTGGCCGCCGCCTAAGGATATCCACGCCCTGAGGGCGTTCCTTGGCCTATGCAACTTCTATCGACGTTTTGTAAAAAATTACTCCCTCATCGCAGTACCACTTACAGAACTTCTCAAGAAGGTCACGCCTTGGGATTGGTGACCCCGGCGAGCGGAGGCCTTCAACGCGTTAAAAGCGGCTATGTCTAGTAGCCCCGTCTTGGCCCTCCCTGATTTTGGCCAAGCCATTCGAGGTAAAAATGGATGCCTCCGACTATGCCCTTGGTGAAGTCTTGCTACAAGAAGGGCATCATGTAGCGTACGAGAGCCGGAAGCAAAAGGATGCAGAGCGGCGCTATGCCGCCCACGAGAAGGAATTATTGGCTGTCGTCCATTGCTTACGCCTTTGGAGGCACTATTTGCTGGGGACCCCGTTCTTGGTCAAGATAGACAACACAGTTGTTAGCCATTTCATGACCCAGCCGAAGCTGAATGGTCAACAGGCTAGGTGGTAGGAACTCCTAGCGGAATTTCACTTCAACTTGGAGTACCGAAGTGGAAAGACTAATCATGTTGCCGATGCACTCAGTCGGAGAGCGGATCTAGCATCAGTATGCATACTCGCCACCCTAAGGGGGAGCGAAGTAGCCACCACCATAAAAGACCAGATACAAGGTCTAGTCATCAAGGACCCTGCTGCACCGTATTTGGTTAATTTGGTAGGACAGGGCAAGACTCGCCAGTTCTACACAAAAGATGGTTTCTTGAAAGTGAAAGGAAACCGACTTTATGTTCCTAAAGGAGGAGATCTGTGAAGGATCCTTCTAGCGGAATGCCACGACACTTTGTGGGCCGGTTATCCTGGTGAAGAACGAACCATGGTGTTACTTCGCCGTGCCTATTATTGGCCTCAAATGGCCGATGACGTCGCTCAGTATGTGAAGACTTGTCTAGTATGCCAGAAGGACAAGTTGGACCGCTTGACACAAGCGGGACTCTTGGAACCACTAGTTGTCCCTAAGAGACATTGGGAAAGCGTTTCCCTGGATTTCATCACCGGATTGCCCAAGGTCGGGGATCTCACAACTATCTTGGTTGTGGTGGATCAATTTTCCAAGTATGCTACCTTTATAGCAGCACCACAGTATATATCAGCAGAAGATACAGCTCGGCTCTTCATCTCTCATGTCGTCAAGTATTGGGGACTGCCCAAAGACATTGTTATTGATCGCGACTCGCGCTTCACTAGCAACTTTTGGACTCATCTCTTTAAGTGCCTCGGGTCAAAATTGAGCCGCAGTTCAAGTTTTCATCCGCAATCTGATGGCCAAACAGAGCAGTTCAATGGCATGCTGGAAGAATATCTCCGCCACTTTGTAAATGGATCACAGAAGAACTGGTTGAAGCTTTTGGACGCTGCTCAACTGTATTTCAATTCACATAAGAGCTTAGTACCAACAAGAGCGCTTTTGAAATTGTTATCGGACAGCAACCACTACTCCCACAAACTGTGAATGCACCAAAAATGTCAAAATCTCCTCGAGCTACTAGCTTCTAGAGAATGGAAGCAAAATTTGGAGATAGTACGGAGCAATCTTGTCAAAGCCCAAAAGCGGATGAAGAGGCATGTTGATCAAAATCATCACTTTGTTGAGTATCAAGTAGGAGACAAAGTGATGGTCAAAATCCCAAAGCGGTAGTTATTTGCAGGGGTCCATTACCCTCGCCTATTACAAAAATATATTGGACCCTTGTCCATTGAAAGGCGCATTGGGAAAGTTGCATACCGGGTGGATACCCCAACTTGGTAGAAAATCCATCCTGTCTTCCATGTCAATCTCCTGAAACCTTTTCGGGAAGATACGGAGGATCCTTCACGGAGGCAACTCACAATACCCAGTATTCGAGGTCCCAATTCAACCCAAAAAAGGCATGCTGAAGCTATTCTTGATGATAGAGTGATTCATGCCTCAAGGAAAGATCATCAAGAGTTCTTGGTGAAATGGCAGGGATGTGATGTAGAGGAGAATACTTGGGAGAGGGGAACAAACCTCAAAGCCTACAAGAGCCTAATTGATGACTACCTTGCAAGTAAGGCGCCGAGGATGTCACCAACTCAGGTAGGGGAGAATGTCATGGGCGGCTTTCCAGCCATATCCCATGACCCCTTGGACGCGCCCCGTGGCATCCTGGAAAGCCTGCCAACGCCCAGCGCCACAGTCGGCTCCGTGGTCTCGGCAGCTCCAAGTGACAAGCGTGCAGGTGCCTCTGTCGCCCCACTAAAAACTAACGCCAGCGCCCAACTACAGGTAGATGCCAATAGCGTCGCGCGCGCATAAAACGCCGCACGTAGACCCTGATGCTAAAGATAAAGTTGCTGCAAACGGACTTGTTTCTACCTTGTAGAAGACTAAGTCCTTTTCATTGTAAATATAGAGTAGGTTTACTTCATTTTCTTTTAGTTTGCTCCTACAACTTATTTAGGTCAAGTCATGTAACTTTGGTTTATTTTTTTTAAGCCTTATTAAGGGGGATCAAGCAATCAAAACTTTCTAGCAAGCAAATAATTCTCTGTACTGGTGTCTCTCCCCCTCGACACCGCATAACTTTTCTGTAATAGCTTTCATTTATGCAATCAAGCTTTCTTTCATTCTCAATTCTCTTTTCTCTTTTCTGTTCTCAGTTGCTCACGACATTGATTTTTCCGTACGGCACTGACAATTTAGTCTAGCATACGGAGGGGACCTCAGTTGGCGGACAACAATCGCACTAACATCGATTGCTTAGCCTTAGGTTGCCCTTCCAAAGAATCTCAAGAAGGCGCCGCCTAACAGTAGTTATGTCCTAGTTGGTCTCGGGGACGACCACCTCTTTGCCTTCCCAGTTACAATCTACCCGAACTATGGGTAGTGCCTACTCAGTAATGGAGCATATGTACCTCCATGCTCCCTCACTTCAGTCTTGCTGGATGGAGGCCTTCTCGATATGGAAGTTGTTCTCGATAGAGCAGCCTTGGGACGAAGCTCTTCAAGGGAGGCTCCTGGGCCACCTCGGGAATGACTATCTCGACATCTATGGCCAGGTTGGAAGACGAAGGGGCGGGTTTCTGAGAAACAAATTTGGAAGTTTTCGCCATCGAGTTCTGGGAATATAAAGATTTGAGAACAAAATATGAAGACTTGAGGAAAATCTATGAAGATTTAAAGTAAAATCTATGAAGGTTTGAAGATAGGATGAAGATATGAAGGTCTGGGTTGGAGATTCAAAGAAAATCTATGAAAATTTGAAGAGAATCTATGAATATATGAAGATCCAAGGAGCAATGTACAAAGATTTGAGGAAGTCAAGGTCAAATAGGAAATTCGAGGGTAAATTCAAGAGTTCTGAATCGAAAAGTGGGGAAGTGAAAAGGGGTCGGAGTTTTTATAGAGGAAGGATAGTCAACACATGACGTTTCACATTCAAGGACAGTCAACCGGCGGTTGACACATGTTCGAAGTCAAAACGACGCTACTGATGTGACGCTTTCATTGACCTAACAGCTCGATCGTGACGTACGAAGGAAGGAACCGTGGGTCATTTATCGCCTCCCATCGTTCCAATAAATCTACCCTCTGAAAAACGAGGAGACTATCTGTGTATGGGTAAAATCGTGAGCAAAGTCTATCCTAATTCCCCGATGAGAGAACAAAGGGAGAGCATAGAACCGAGATATTGTAGTCGAGGTCAAAGGCCTTTCACATTGAGACCCCGGAAGAGTAAATGGTATATTCAATATCGGGCATGGTAAAGCGAAGCACCCGTTTCGAGCGTGAGTTTTAGAACTCGGAAGACACAGTAAAAGGTTATGCAATATGGATAGAGGGTCATGATACCTGCCCTCAACCGGATATCACGACTCGAATCTCGATTGATGCCGATTATGGATCAACAATTATCAGGAAAAGAAGATTTTTACCTTTTCTAAACTTAATTTATGGTCGAAACTCTCTTACTATATAAGTGAAACTTTTTCTTGTATCTGACACATTGTAATATGCATTCTAAGGCAATAAAAGTTTATTTTTGTTCTCTAAGCTACCGTTGACAGTTTGTTCATTAGTTTTGCTCTTTATTCACGATTGTGCCTAAATTGAGGACGAGCTCATTATTCAATCCAAGATCAATCCTGCCTTTAACATTGCGAGTGATTTGATTGTTTGTTTCATCTTTAATTCATTTATCTATTATTCTTAATAATTCGAGTTAAATTAAATCCTTTAAACCACTTACAAATTTAATTGTTATCCAATTTTGGGATAAACAAAACAAATTTATCTATCTATTTTTAGTGTTGAGATCCCTTCCAGTGATTTTTCAATAGGTGTTGATTTTGTCCCACATGTCCTATAGACTAATCAATGGACAAATTTTTTTTAACTTAAAAGCTAATTTAACCATGGTTTATCCTTTTCTACGTCCATGTAGTCAAGACTACCAAACATATTTTCTTTTGCGTCATGCTAATGAATTATGAATCATGGTTCTTTTCTGGATTTGTTCACGTCCATTTTAGCATCTGTAAAGAGGAGGTAAAATCACCTAGGGTTATTTTTTTGTGGGATGTCAGGATTGAGTTTATTGACGTTCGAATCCATTTTAATTCTATCTCATGCATAGCCCGAAACAAATTCCCGTAGGATGTCATTTTTCATCTCACCCATACCTTCGAAAAGAAAACAATTTAGAATATCAAACAATAAAACACCTGACATGAATTTGATGATGGTGATGTTTATCAATCTTAACTTGAACACAACAATAAAAGTCTTCGACATGGTAAGGAATGGTAATGGTGTACCCTTTTGATAAAAGCAATTTACTGCCTCGGTCTCTTTGAGTAATTGAATCAAAAGTGGAAAATTGAAGTATGAAATATTATTTTTTACTTTCCCTATTTTAATCGCCAGATACCCTTTCCGGACATTGTTAATTGTTATTTGCCTAATTCTTCCCTGGACTACTTTGAATAAGATGAGGCAAATGCAGATGTTCGTTAAGAAGAGTCCTCTATCCACCATAGGATAATTAATATTGCAAAAATAAAGGAAATACTAGTCATAGAGATCAAAGAAGGAAAAAATAAAGAAGATGAAAGAATAGCTTGAAAAGGGTTAAAGAAGAACAACTGAGAGAAGAAAAATAGAGCCATGGTTAAACTAGCTTTTTATCTAAAGAGATCTTGTCCATTTATTAGTATGTAGGACACATATGACAAAATCAACATCTTATTGAACAATACTGAACCAAACATCACTAGAGGGGATCTCGACCCCTATTTATATACCATGACAATATTATTTTAGGAAATATGTAACGACCCAGCTGGTCGTTTTGAGTATTTTATCTTCGATCCCCTATTTATTGCCTCCTACGGGTTATATTGTGACTATGTAACTTGCCAGGATGTTTGGATTTGGTTCCGGATGAGTTTCAAAGTGAAATGAGACACATAGTCCTTAAGTTGGAGGTTTAAGTTGTAAGAATTGGTCGTAGTTTGTCTTGTGTGAATATGACTCTGTAATGGAGTTTTGATGGTTTCAATAGCTTCATATGGTAATGTCGGTCTTAGGAGTGTGTCCGGATGTTGATTTGGAGGTCCTTAGGTCATTTCGGCATGAACTGGCGAAAGTTGAAAAGGGGAAGATTTTGGAAAGTTTGACTGGGAGTTAACTTTATTGATATCGGGATCGGAATCTAATTCCGGAAGTTGGAGTAGGTCCTCAATGTCATTTATGACTTGTGTGCGAAATTTAAAGTCAATCGGAGTTGGTTTGGTGTGAATCGGCATTGGTTTCGGAATTTGAAAGTTTAGAGTTCATAAGCTTGAATTTGGGTTGCGATTCATAGAATCGATGTTGTTTGATGTGGCTTTTGGCATCAAGTAGGTCCGTTATGTGTTTTGAAACTTGTTGATATATTTAAACGGGGTCCCGGGGGCCCCAGGTGGGAAACAAGTTGAATTCGAATCGAAATTAGACTTGTGTGAATTGCTGGAGGTACCAACTTCTGGTGTCATCGCACCTGCGGAGGGATTGGCCGCAGGTGCGGACTCGCAAAAGCGAGTTGGGGATCACAGATGCGGAGCTGGCCATGACCAGTTGTGGTCGTAGAAGTTGGATGGTTTGATGGGAGGAAGCGCAGGCGCGGACTGGTTCGCAAGATGCAATGTAGTCGCCGCAGGTGCGCATGCGTAGGTGCGGCCTTATTCTCGCAGAAGCGGAGAGTGCTGAGCTTAGTCATGACCGCAGCTGCGATGGAAATTTCGCAGGTGCGGCAGTTGGATTGCAGGTGTGAGTTACCTGGGCATAAAAAGGGAAATTCCGTGGGTTTGATTCATAATTCATTTTTGTACTTAGGGAGGTCGGTGGGAGGTGATATTTTGAGGGTTCTTCAAGGAAAACCTTGGGTAAGGATTCCTAACTTGATTTTGGTTAATTTACATGAATCTATTATTAATTTCATTATTAAATTAGTGTTTTGGAGTTGAAAATTTGGGAAAAAATATATGAAACTTCTTAGGCCAAAAATGTAGTATCTAAAAGGTGATTTGACGTCGGATTTGAGTAATTATTGTATGGTTGGACTCATTATCGAATGGGTGTTCGAATTTTATAATTTTGGTCGGGTTCTGAGATACGGGCTCGAGTTGACTTTTCAATTCTTTGCAAAGATCGTAATTTCATTGTTTAAATTAGTTTCCTATAGTTATATTTATAGTATGAAATTGTTTTGGCTAGATTCGAACCGTTTGGAGTTGGATAATCGAGGGAAAGGCCTACTTGTGGATTGATTAAGTTGTTTGAGGTAAGTGACTTGCCTAACCTTGTGTGGAGGAATTACACCTTAGGATTGGTGTTATTGTGATGATTGTGATATGTGAAAGCCGTGTACGCAAGGTGAAGTGTGTACACATGCTAAATGTGAAAATTTTCATTTTTAGCTATGTAGATCCCTTCCACGCCTTAATTGAGTTGCCTTAATATGTTATAATCATCATTATTAGTCTAATTTCGCATGTCTACTTGTCTTATTTCTTACTTACTAATTGCTCTACATGTTTAGTTGAAGTTCTTGTTTCCTTTATTCCATATTCATTATTTAACTGTTGAATTCTTTACTTGAAATTGCTATTCTCGGAATATCTTGTTATTGAAATTGGTATTGAGTTGCAAGGGCCGTGATTCCTATTGAGGCAAAGTATTAAGTTGTGAAATATCATTCTATTGAGTTATTCTTCCGGTTGTTATTGTTGAGACTTTGTGTACTTTGTGTTTGAGCCGAGGGCTCCTTAGTGTGAAATTCTGTTATTGTTTGGCTTCTCTGGCAAATTCTGATATTGGCACTTTAGGTGCGATTTATGATACATTGTGATATTGATACACATGCGGTGGTATAAAGTCTGGGGGTTGAAGTGCATGCGATGAGATAAGGTGGACTTAATACGCGTGGCTAGTAGGGGAACTACTAGAAGCCATGTGGTATGATAAGGTGGACTAAAACGCGAAATGCTATTTCGGGGAAAATGATATTCAAAAACTAAATGTAATGGCTCCCGCGGTGATATAAGGAAGATTGTGAGTTAATTTGTGATTTAGGGCTACGAGGGGGCACCTCGGTAGTGACTCTTGTTATTCCTTCTCTATTTGTTGTACTTGTCTTTGGTCGTTTGTTTTCTTAACATGTCTAAGTCCTTGTTTCCTTCTGTGCTATAAAATTTGCACGATTCTGTGTATTTAACTCTCGGTATACTCTTTGCTTGTTTCATTTCCTTTGTCATTATTATTATTATTATTATTATTATTATTATTATTATTATTATTATTATTATTATTATTATTATTATTATTAAATTTTTCATCTTGTTTCTTATTATTTTCAGTAGAGCCTTGATCTGACCTCGTCACTACTCTACCGTGGTTGGGCTTGGCACTAATTGGGTACCGTTGTGGTGTACTCATGCTACGCTTCTACACATCTTTTTGAGCAGATCTAGGTACACCCTACCAGTCCAGGCATCAGTGATTTGAGTCCGAGCGTGGAGACTTCAAGGTACACCTGCCAACATACGCAGGCCTCGGAGTCCCCATTCTATCCTGATTTCCTTATTTTATTACCCCTATTATAGACAGTGATGTATAGGATTGTTCAATAATATTACTTAGAGCTTGTGACTTATATTTCACCAGGTTTTGGGAGTTGTACATGTTGAGTTGCAGATTTTATTTTATGTGGTTGTTGAAATTTTGAGACTTTTAATTATTATTTTAATTATTCCGCATGTTGTTAGGCTTACCTAGTCTTAGAGACTAGGTGCCGTCAAGACATCCTACGGAGGAAAATTTGGGATCGTGACAGAATATCTTAGAGTACAATGTCAAATTAATCGAGTGAAAATGTTAGCAGTGAGATGAGACTCGTGCATTGGGAGTCCAGTTCTGCCTTTTAAAATAATGTATTTTCTTATAGAAATTAAAAGTAGAAAACAACTTTGAATTAAGCAACTTAAATCTTCATATTAGTATATAAATTTTTTTACAATAAGATCCAAGGTAAAATATTACAAACATATGACTAAAATCTTATTAACTCGAATTTTCTTACCAATAAATATTAATATTATATTTTATAAAAATACTAAATTATACCAAAAAAAAAGTACGGAAAAAAGAAGAAAAACCTCTATTACAATTTAGCTTTAGGCCACTAGTTTCATTGAATCATCCTTGCTAGATCGACTCACCGCCCAAACAGATGAGCTAATTGTTGTGCCATTTGTTGGTATTTGCGGTATTAGTAAGAAAACTCTTACTAGAAAAGTTTATGATAATTCAGCAATTCATTATGGAGTTGATACCCATTCATGGGTCACTATCTTAAAAGAATATAGCGAGAGACAAATGCTTCTAGAACGTGTCTCTTTTATTATTCGGGAATCGGGATAGGACTAGAAGCCATAAAAATGAGCCATGATCAACTAGCAGTGATTGTGTATAGAAGTATGAAGGTAGGAGATTTCTAATTATCATAGATGACATTAGGTGCATTGATATTTGGGACCACATACAAAGAATATCTCCAAATGACAACATCATCGCTTTAATTATATGGTTGGTTATGCAATCTCTGATTTTCCTCCCCATAATATATCTTTTTTAGTTAGCATGATAGTTGGAATCTTTTTACTAAAAGGCATTGAACATATTTTGTATGGAACATGATTTCTCTAATGTAATACCTCAAGTTGTGCATTTGAGATATATCGCTGCATACATACACAAAGCTCATTCACTGGTCAAATTATGGAATCTATAGATCATAATTCTTGGTGTATCAATAGACAACACTTGTAGCCCCCTCTGGAGATTTGCACAATGTGAGAGATAAGACATCTCGATATTGGATCTTCAATACATATGCCTAAGTCTCTTGAGGAAGAAAGTCATGGTATTGGATAACATCAGTTGTTTCTCAACAACTTGCACATACTTGCTCTCAATTTTCTTCTATTATGGCAGAAATTTTAAGAACAACTCTCAGTCTAAATTAGCTACAAATTTCGAGTTTACATATGGGCCTTGAGTTGTCTGCTTTTCTTAATTATCCACTCATTTTATCTAAAGATTTTTTCGTCTCTAATCTCAAGCAATTGAAAATAGATTCTTCTTCTTTGTTTTAGAATAATATGGTTGTGCTGGCTAATTTACCAACTCAAAGCATGTTTTATATTCATGGGTACAGAGTTATGTTTTAAAAATTAAAATACCAACGAATTGAGCATGAAGAACTGGCAAGGTGGTATAGTCGCCACCAAAAATAGTAGAGTCGTCATTTCCAATGACGACCAAAATTAGTATAGTTGCCATTTCCAGTAGCGACTTATGTTTCCATGACGATCGCTACTAAAAGTAGTATACTTGATTAATGACCTATGTTTCCGTGACGACTTTGTGGTTATGAGTTGGAATTTAGTATAATTTTAAAGGGAAAATGATCGATCTCAAAATAATAATTGAAATTATAAATTTTTTATATACTTTAATGACTAATGTAAATAATTTCTGAGAGCTAAAAGTAATCTTCGCCCAATTTTAAAAGTATTCTCTTTTTGGGACATTGTTTCTTTTGGCTGTGAAGTTAGACCTTAAAATTAATTTCGAAGGGAAGTCTAAAAAAAAACAAATAAATAAAAGCAAGCAATTAATAAAGCGTGGAACTTGGAACATAAGAGCACAAAGGACGCAAACACCGTTCATATTTTTTGCAGGAATTATCCCCTTTCCTACCAAATAATTCCATTAAAAAGATATGCAAATGCAAACTCTCCACTTACTATCCACTTCTCCCCTTATTGCTTCTTCTTCTTCTTCACTGTAAGTAACGAGCAATCACTGGTTAGTTTTTTTATTTTTGTAATTTTTGTTCAATTTAACTTTTCGCGTTTTATTTGTGATTGTGTTGCAGGTCCACTTTTATTTCTCTTAATTGCTGCCGTTGTCAATTCTCAAATCAATTGCTATTTCCCTGCAAAACTAATTTGGGTTTTCAGAAAGGTAGCTCCTTTTTTAATTTGTTTAGTTTCATTTGAGAAAAATATGCTTCTGCTGACATTTCAAAGCAGTTGACTTTGGTGTTACTAGCTAATGTTCCATTTTTTCAATCTTGATTTATTGGTCTCTGTTTCTGTGTGAAAAACTTTAATTGGTAAGGGGTGATTTGTGATTGTATAGGCAAGATCATTGTGAAACCTTAAATTTAGGAAGTTGCTAAATTGTCAAGATCCAGGGTTGACATTGGGATATAAACAATGTTATAAAAGGGAAAACTGTTGAAAAGCTCCAAGGGCTGTTGGGGCGTCTCCATCTGGTTCTTGAAATTCTTAACGGGTAGATGAAAGCTGATTTAAGGCAGTCTAGTATTTAAAGGCAGTGGGTACTCCTCGTGATGTATAAACATAAGGAGCAGCCCGATGCACGAAGCATCCCACGTTCACGCAGGAAACCGGGGAAAGGCCCCACTCTAGTGGGACACGATTTAGGCAGCCTACCCTGACACATGTATCACTGGAATAGCCACTGCTCGAAACCGTGACCTATAGGTCACAAGGAGACAACTTTACCATTGTTCCGAGGCTACCGTTCTGCGATGTATAGACAAATTTTAGTATTTTTTTTGGTTTTGTTTTCTGATCTGGATTGGATGGATGATGAGTGGTTAGTGATTGTAAAGGTGACATCATTGTGAAACCTGATTCTTCTGGAAGTTGCTGACTGACATTTGGATGTAAACCCTGTTTCCTTTTCGGTGTCGATATATGGTTGCAAAGCTTTAATCAGTAGATGAAAACTAAGATGTGTAATGGTTTTTTGGTGATTGTAACTGTGTGATCGTAAGTTGCTAAATTGTCGAAAGTACATGGGTGACTCTTGGACGTAAAACCTGTTTCCTTTCCAATGTCATAATCCAGATACTCGGGGTTCTTTACTTTGTCTTTCCTCCTCAACTTGATTCCTTATCAGTGTCAACTTTATTCGTCTCCTACTGATTCTTCTGTTTAGTTGACATAGTTGGAAACCTCATGGTGCTTGACTTGCGTAAAATGAAATAGAGGAAAAAACCAAACACAAGCAGTTAATGGTTATTTTGGTTATTGAATTTCAAGAATTTGTCTCCTAATGCAAAGTTACTTTTACATCTCATCGTATTTGCAGTTAAGAGGCAATCAAAGGTTTCTAACTTGAAGGCTGGCTTTTGGGAATCCATCAGATCCGGGTACTTGAAATAATTGTTTAACAAGCTTTCCATTTGGCAAAAAGTGCATTAAAGCTTATATTTGGAATGTTTGCTACGAACATACTAACTCCTTAAAGTTATTTCTCACTTTCCCATCAACCTCACTAGAGGCAATTATATGGTTATGCTAATTTTCTGTAATGTGTCTGAAGAAATGGTATGAGACTGGTACAAGATATTGAGTTTAAGCTGTTATTGCTGTGCTAAGTGGAAACTTGCCAAGATCTTGCCGTAAGAGATGATAAAGGATACATGTTTATTCACCAAAATGTAAAAGGAAAAATAAACAACAAAATGCATGCTCTGAGTAGTGAAGTAAATGCAATGTGGTGGGATAGGTTCACTTTTCTTAAGTGCTTTCCCAAATCAAGACTGATTGATACACGATGATTATACAGCTGTCTCCAGGATGTTTCATGTGGACTCTATTAATTTCCTTAATAAGATCTAATAAGATCGTCTTGGAGTTATAACTTCGACTTATAAAGCGTAAATAGCCTTATGATGCTCCATAGTGCAGGTTTGTTAAGAATAACACCATACAGTTTATAGAATCACCATCCAGTGAAGAAGAAGAGGAAGAAGAGTCCTTGCCGGAGGAATTTGTTCTAATTGAAAAGACTCAACCAGATGGAACAGTTGAACAGATTATATTCTCTTCTGGCGGAGATGTTGATGTGTATGATCTCCAAGCTTTATGTGATAAGGTGATTACATTTGTCAAATTCCATTTGCACGGGGGTGGAAATTTGGTGCTTTCTTATTAGAGGTTTAGGCAACATAAGTTTCAATTGAAAAAACAGTGATGATTTGGTGCCTGGAGATATGAAATTACAATGCGCAACATGATATAACACATTAGTATTATGAAGTTCATCCTCTTCAGCTTCTTCTGTAGCTTTTCATCCCTTCTAAGGGTTGACTTGAAAATGTTCATACTGCTATAGGCTATAGGAACAATTGCAGTCATGATTTTGTCCTTTGTGAAACGAAAGAAGCATGTGTACTTGTTAATAGTCTAGCAGGAAGACACGAGAAATTTCATTCATATTCTATTAGTCTAGAGTCTAGTCATTGTGAATGATTAAATTCTGGGGTCCGTATCCATGTACTCTAAAATAAGAAGCATGAAGGTGAACCCGTTTTACCTTCTGTTGACACTTTTTTAATCCACTTATTCACAGTCTATGGAAATGCAACATGAGTTGGGAACAAATTTAAATACACAAAATTCAAGCCAACAGGTACTGATTGCCCGGTAAATGTTCTTTTTTTGGGAATCAAATTGGACATCAAGTTTTGAGTTCCAAAGGAAAGGTGGAGCAGAGGAGCTTGAAGTACAACATGAAGAAAGAAGAAGAAGCCAAAGCAAGATTGACGAGATAGAGTGGAAGCTAGCTGCGGTGCCAAAATATCTCTGTAGTTCCTCATCTACGGATTCAAGAATCCTGGTCCTTATATACTTTCTTTTATTGCACGGGAGGTCTATTCCCGTCAAGCTTTCTTGTGGTAGTAATGGCGAACTCATTTTATTTTTGGAAGATTTTGCTTTCTATTCCTGCAGCTGAGAAGCCTCAAGCTGCGTCCCCTATTCACAACAACATCTATATAAAGCCCTTCCTCTTTCTTTCCTCTTAATTATCAGGTAAGCTCCAGAATGGCCGCAATTATGAGTTGCTTTCTTCCATGGGGAAAGCCGCAATCGAACTCTAATTCTAGAAATAAGTTGGGACACTTTTATCAAGTCTACCAGATAGAAGATGATCGAGGGCCAACTATCGTTGTTTCGTACAAGATAGTCCCTTTTCACTTTGATTTCCTTCTTTCCATACCAAATTCCAAGAAGAATAGTCCATGTACTTTTCCTTTAGTGCATGGGAGGTCTATTCCCAACATTTATTTCTCCTTTAGATGGGATCATTTTAAGGTACAGTCTGCTAAAGAATTGAAGGCTAGTGACACATTAAACAAGTGATCCTTTTAATTGATATGCCACTTTTATTACTTCAATTAAGACAGGGACTTGGGTAGCTATGCTAAGGATAATAAAATGCAAATCGAAATTCAAGAAGTGTATTCTTTCACTGTGGATGTTTATTTGGTTGAAGCAACTTTTCATTACTAGGACCCGGCACTTCTTAAGTTCTGCGAAGTTGTGTGTTTTCAAGTTCCTACTGATACGTGTGCAAATAATTCCCTTTTAGATGTTGCAAAACTATACTTATGTGCTATAGTATGTGATTGGTTTGACAGGTTGGATGGCCTCGAAGGCCACTGTCTAAGCTAGCTGCTGCTCTTAAAAATAGCTATATAGTTGCAACTTTGCATTCCAGGAAGTTCTCTTCAGGAGAAGGTATTTAGGTAGAACAACTTTATTGTGGGATTCATATGTTTATATTTTTAGTATTATGCCCAATTATCTGAATTTGTTTGCAAATGAGTTTTATAAGTAAGTGATAAAAGTCTTAGTCTATTTGGACAAGTTACTTGGCAGAGGGGAATGGAGAAAAGAAGCTAATAGGCATGGCTCGTGCAACATCAGATCATGCTTTCAATGCAACAATTTGGGATGTTCTTGTTGATCCTTCCTATCAGGTATCTGCTCTGTGCGCCTTTTCCGTGCTGTCATAGCTATTTAATTAGAGGCTACTGGTCATTGCTTGTACTAGTCAGGAATCAGGATAGGTTTTCCTGAAACTTTTCATGTAGTAGCACAATTTTTGTTTCTTTTTTTAAATGATGCAAGTGATTTTTGCGCAGAGGTACTTTTTTCGGATTCTTTTCGATTGGTCTAAGTTGTCAATCTTACATCTTCATTTTCCTAGTAATGCAATACAACAAATAAGCCTCGATCCCAAGCTAGTTGGAGTCAGCTGAATGAATCCTCACTAACCATGTCGCTCCATTTAGACGCGTATAAGTTCAATATTTAAAGATTTAAGTTCTCATGCACTAGGAGTTCTCTTTAATTTCTATTGTTATACAATTCTCTAACAAGACTAAAAGCAACTAGGGGGCCCAATGTTCACTCCTACATAACATATATCCATCTTAACGTTCACATTTCTGTGACGTCTTGTGGATATATTGAATCTAAGGGGTCCAACGTTCACTCCTATATAAAATAACTGTTCTTACAATTGTTCTATAGGATGTGTCTTTCACTTTGATAGGTAAACTCTTATCGTATAACAATCTGGTGGCACTTCTCCATTTCAACCATCCTATTCTGATTCTATGTGTAACATCTCATCTTTCATACTCCCTCCATCTCAATTTATGTGAAGATATTTGATTGGGCACGAAGAAAAAAAAATGAAGGAAGACTTTTGAAACTTGTGGTCTAAAACAAACCATAATGTTAATTTGTCTAGGAAATGCTTTCAATGCAACAATTTGGGATGTTCTTGTTGACCCTTCCCATAATTGCAAATATTGAACTAAAAATGGATTTAACTAGGAAATGCTTATTATGATAACCATTATCCTCACGTGTCTGTATATTGGATGTGTCTTATTTTCAAACTTATGTGGAACTATTACTGATGGTTTTCTTGATAATCTTCTTGAAATTCGAAGTTAATTTTGAACTAACATAGTCGATTTGATGGATTTTTTTGACATTTAAAGGGACAAGGACTTGGAAAAGCTCTTATTGAGAAACTGATAAGGACCCTTCTCCAAAGAGACATTGGAAATATTTCATTGTTCGCGGATAGTCAAGGTACCATTAGAACCAAGGTCTTTGATTGGTAAAGATTTGTTTAGTCTTGAATCATATTGGCTAGTTTTGTTGAAAAGCTTTTAAATCTTCTTTGAATCTTATATCT
Organism: Nicotiana obtusifolia; assembly: GCA_002018475.1. Taxonomy (NCBI): domain Eukaryota; kingdom Viridiplantae; phylum Streptophyta; class Magnoliopsida; order Solanales; family Solanaceae; genus Nicotiana; species Nicotiana obtusifolia. The sequence continues at coordinate 161,434 of MCJB01026077.1, forward strand.
TAAAAGTTATCTTTTCTTACAGTTTCTCCATTAACCTAAATAGGCTTCTGAAACAACTTTCGTTTTTCTTTTTCCAGTTGTGGAATTCTATAAGAATCTAGGTTTTGAACCTGATCCAGAGGGTATTAAGGGAATGTTTTGGTATCCAATGTATTAGGCATGTATTGTTGGACCAACAGTTTTGGCCTCTTGCTCTGTACAAATTCCTCAGCGCGGTGCAGGAATGTGGCTGTTGGATTCTGCGACAACATGTAGCATTCTTCGGAGCTTATGAGCTTTTTGGCCATCTTGTAATGTACATTATAATGACCTTGGAACCTTTGCGATTGTATCGAGGGTCATGTTGTATTCTTGTTAGAGGATTTCGGTATATATGCACAAGGACTAGGTTTCTGATAGTTTATTAGATGTTGCTTTTGATTAAAATGTATCTTCATTAATTTTTAATAGATCTTGCTTAATGAGCTTCTTTACTGTATAAAGGATTCACCTGATAAAGTCAGACTATAAGAGAGGTGCTTCTTGCCTTGGCTGATCTTGATAGTGGCGCAAATTGCTGCTCTCCATTTTCTAAATTAGTAGTCATATTTTTTATCTTTACATGTTCGACGACATGATGTTGAGTAATGCACAAGTAACAACAATAACAACATACCTAGTCTAATTTCCCACATCGTAGGGTCTGGAGAAGGTAGAATGTACGCAGATCTTACCCCTACCTGGTAGAGGGATTGTTTCCAATAAACCCTCAGCTCAATTAACAATGACAGACGGTACAGGAAAAAATAGCTTTATATCAGTTTGTCTTTCCGCTTGAGGTAGTGTGCCATGCATGTTCTACTCTGAGAAATCTGCATTTCTAGCTTGACAGATCTGGTCTTAGTTTAATGTAAATTGGGACATAAAAAGTATTATAAATTTCTATAAATAAGGTGTCAACTTGACATGGGAAGCATTCCAACAGCAGAATGTGTAAACAAGATAAAGAAACAGAATCATATAGCTTATGAGACAAAGCTAAGGTTACCTACCAAGAGAACCTTTGTCCATTGTTATACTTAATTAATCAGTAGAAAAGACCAAGTCTTCTTTGCCTAGTTCATAAAAGTCATTATTTATTCCCTGACAAGCTATTCTGGTAGTTATCTGGTGCATCCCCACACCAGATAACTGGAAATTTTGTGTAGCAAATTGCCATTACTATATATCACAATGTCCAATTACTTTTTTGTCAACTCATATTGACAATGCCATTGCCAACTACTAGCTGATTTTCGTTTTCTGGTGAATATAAAAAAAGGAAAACTTGACAAGTTCAGGATTGCCAGTGTCAACTCTCAGCTTACTTCACATATCTTACATCTACATGTTTAAAATGATTACTTCTTTCCTACTATTTATGCAGACATTTCTGCATTGGTTGAGTTCTCTAACTTTTCGATTTCTCTGAAGTTTCTGGTAAGAGGTTCAATAATTAATATCTAGAAATTAAATTATGTTCTACACTAATTCAAAATGAGAGATAAAAGTTTTCATGATGTATTTAGCAAAAAAGGGCAGCCGAGTGCACAAAGCATTCCGTGTTCACGCAGGGTCCAGGGAAGGGCCACACCCCAAGGGGTGTAATGTAGGCAGCCTACCCTAATGCAAGCATCAATGGGTAATTCCACGGCTCAAAACCGTGACCTTCAAGGCTCCCATCCTGGATTTTCCTAGCAACTTAGAAATTCTTTTTTTTTTAAAGAACTAAAAAGATAATATTTGGTTCAAGGATGTTTGGAGATGGACAGAGGTAGACGAGGAAAGGTGGTAATAAGACACAGTGAGTTGATATTACTGGTTGTGGCTCTTTCAACATTTTGGTCTGCTTATGGACAATCAATGATCACTGATCCAAATGAAGGTAATTTCTCTCCTTATCATTTCTTCCTTAAATTTCACTTCATAATTTCCTTCCTGATCCAAATGAATGTAATTTGCTTTATTTTTATTGTTCCTTGAGCCGAGGGTATATCGGAAACAATCCCTCTATCTTTGTAGAGTAAGGGTCTACCCTTCCTAAACCACACTTATGAGATTAAATTGGATTTTCTCTCTTATTTTATCTTTATCTCTTCAAGGAATTTTGACTTTAACTAATGCTCCACTAAGTAAATTATCCGGTGAGGAAAAAATAAAAAAGAATCAAGTTGCAGATTCCCTCCATTTAAATTTATGTAAGGTAGTTTAATATGAAATTTAAAAAAGAAAGAATTTTGAACTTTATGTTTTTTAACATTCCATAATATTTATTACGTTATAAGAATAAAGAATTAAGACTGTTAAAATTTATGATTTTAAACAAGCCACAATAATTGTGTGATTATAGAAGCTTTTCTCTAAAGGTAAATCGAAAAAATTAAAACTAAATTGTATCAAATATAGAAATTGTAGGGTAAAGCTGCGTACAATAGATCCTTGTTGTCCAGCCCTTTCCGGACCCTGCGCATAGCGGGAGCTTAGTGCACTGTGCTGTCCTTTTTTAATTCTTAGAAAGAACTAAGGGGTCGTTTGGTTGAGATTAGTTATCCCGGGATTGTTATCCCACTTTCCCATAGGAATAAAAATAACACTACACTCGCGGGATAACTAATCTGAAAATTAGTTATATCATAATTTTATCTCAACCAAACATAAGATAAATTTATTTTAAATTTAATCTTGAGATTAATTACCCTTATCGCTGGTACCATACGAGCCCTTAATTGTGTCACACAATAAAAACTTAAATTCAATATAAGTGCTTTTCAAACACACATGTATGACTCAATCACGGTTAAAAGTAATATTTATCTACTGCTAAAGTTAAGTGGCTTAATTCGAGGTGAACACTTTCATAAGTTTTAACAAAGTAGTAGATGAAAAAATAACTGTAGTAGTAGCAATTAGTTACTGGTGTGACATTGCCGGAATGTGCAGTGACGGCGTTAGAGGCGATTCGCCGGAGACTAGAAGATCCGGTGGGTTATCTGAGGAATTGGGAAAAGGAGAAAGACCCATGCGTTTCGTGGTCTTTTGTGCACTGTGTTCAAAACGAAACTGACGGTTATCAGCACGTCAGAGAATTGTACGCACCTCGATCTCCTCTCTTCCTCTCTATGTTGTTTTATGTATTTTTCTGTAGTATATTGGGTGAATAACCTTACTCAAAATTTGTGTCAACCAAACATCTCATAATGCATTGTGTTTGAAAGCTTTTCCTTTTCTGTTTCATGCGGAAATGCAGGCGTCTGATGAATTTATCGTTATCTGGTACACTAGCTCCTGAGCTTGGCCAGCTAAAACAAATGGAAATCTTGTGAGTCCCTACAATTATATTACATCCGTTTGATATTAATTAGCATTTGTCAAGTATCAGTAATTAGTACTACCTTTATTTCAGCTTTGATTTTGGTGATAATGATTCCGTTGCTTTCTCATTTTTCATAGGAATTTCATGTGGAACAGCATTAGCAGCAGCATACCGAAGGAGATAGGCAACATTACTGCTCTGAGGCTACTGTATGTCTCTTCACTCCTTAATTAGGAAAAACATTACTCCCTCCATTTCATTCTAATCATTGTTAAGAGAACCCCTTTTTGTTTGATATGATCATTTGAAAAACATCAATAGTTTGGACAAAACTATGGCCTTCGTGTACTCATTGTCATTTTCTATCGTAGTGAAGGCTGCTATGACGAGGTAGTTGTGCTAGTGAAAGATTGCTTCTAATGATCAGGATTTTTTAAAAATACAGAAAACATAAAATGTAACAGTGTTAATTTGACTCGTGTATTGTGTTCCCTAATTGAAAAAATATAAAAATAATGGTTTACCAGTTCGGGTTCATGCCGGGGCATTCAACTACAGAAGCCATCCACCTTGTAAGGAGATTGATGGAGCAGTATAAGGAGAGGAAGAAGGACTTTGCATATGGTGTTCATCGACTTAGAAAAGGCGTACGATAAAGTCCCGAGGGAGGTTTTGTGGAGATGTTTGGAGGCTAGAGGTGTTCGTGTTGCCTACGTTAGGGTGATTAAAGACATGTATGATGGAGCAAAGATGCGAGTGAGGATGGTGGGTGGGGACTCGGACCATTTTCTGGTTATGATAGGGTTGCATCAAGGGTCGGCACTGAGCCCTTTTTTGTTTGTCCTGGCGATGCGCGTCTCTGACGCGCCACATCCTAGAGGAGGTGCCGTGGTGCATGCTATTTGTAGATAATATTGTCTTGATTGACGAGACGCGAGGCGGAGTGAACGTGCAGTTAGAGGTATGGAAGCAGACCCCGGAGTCTAAAGGTTTCAAGTTGAGCAGGACTAAGACAGAATACTTGGAGTGTAAGTTCAGTGGTGAGACTCAAGGGGGGAAGGGGAGGTGAGGCTGGACTCACAGGTCATCCCTAGAAGAGGAAGTTTTAAGTACCTTGGGTCTATTATTTAGGGGATGGGGAGATTGATGAAGATGTCGCACATCGTATTGGGGCGGGATGGATGAAATGGAGACTCGCTTCCGGTATTTTGTCTGACAAGAAGGTGCCACCGAAACTAAAAGGTAAGTTCTACGGAGTGGTAGTCAGACCGACGATGTCGTATGTGGCTGAGTGTTGGCCAGTAAAGATCGCTCATGTCCAGAAGATGAAGATAACAGAGATGAGGATGTTGAGACGGATGTGCGGGCACACCAAGTTAGATAGGATCAGAAATGAGGTTATTCGTAGCAAGGTGGTGGCCCCTCTTGAGGACAAGATGCGGGAAGCGCGTTTTAGGTGGTTTGGTCATGTGAGGAGGAGGAGCACAGACGTCCCGGTGAGAAGGCGTGAGAGGTTGACATTGGAGGGCCTACGGAGAGGTAGAGGTAGGCCAAAGAAGAAGTGGGGAGAGGTGATTAGGCAAGACACGGCGCAGCTTCAGCTGACCGAGGACATGACCCTTGATAGGAAGGTATGAAAGTCGAGGATTAGGGTAGTGGAGTAGGTAGTTTAGAGTTTTCATAACAGTAGTATTGGCACTCAGTCTCGTTTTCTGCTGGTAGTAGGTTTTTATGACTAACCATTGTTTTCTTTCGTTATTGATCGCCTTACAATCTTGTTGTTTTTATTCTGCTTTTATATAGCTTTTTGGTGCTGTCCCTTCTTGTCTATATTTTCATTAATGTGGTGCTTATTCTTTCCTGAGCTGAGTGTCTATTGGAAATAGCCTCTCTATCCTCACAAGGTAGGGGTAAGGTCTGCGTACACACTACCCTTCTCAAACCCCACAGTATGGGATAATACTAGGTATGTTGTTGTAGTTGTTGGTTTACCGTGAGCCCTGTAAACTTCAATCAACATTTTCAAATCCTTGCTTCAGTTGAAGCTCTGAACCCTGTTTACAATCAGTGCTTTTGCTTACTGATGTTGTAGCTGAAGATATCTAATAAACAACTTGCATGTATTCAACATATATGGATTGTGCACTTCTTCTGTTCTTGCAGGCTTTTGAGTGGAAATCAAATATCAGGTCCTTTACCAGAAGAGCTTGGTTATCTTCCTAACTTAAGTAAATTTCAGTTGGACTTAAATGCTATATCGGGACCAATACCAAAATCGTTTGCAAAATTGCCAAAAGTTGTGCATTTGTGAGTTCTCCAGTAGAACCCAAAGATTCTCTGCTCGTTCTGGTGCTATGGATATGTTTAGTTTCTGTATTAATCCTTCTTGTTGTGAATGCAGCCATATGAATAACAATTCAATAAGCGGTCAAATTCCTCCGGAGTTTTCTGCTTTACCGCTTCAACACTTGTAAGAATCACTTAACCTACAACACCTAGTATGACTAAATTGGCAAGAGTTACAATGCCATAGGAGCTAGGAATTTTTTCTCTGCAATTTTCATGTTTGGATTTACTTGGATGTGCATTATTTCAGTCTTCTGGACAACAACAACTTATCAGGTTACCTTCCGCCAGAGCTTGCACAGATGCCGAGCTTAACGATTCTGTATTACCTGTCTTTTAACTCTAAGCTTTTGCTGTTTTTCTCAATAATTTAATGTCATTTCAGCATTAATAAGCAAACCCCAACACCCCTTTTCCCCCCACAATAACAACTGTTGCAGTCAACTTGACAACAATAACTTTGAAGGCTCTGTGATTCCAGCTTCTTACAGCAATATGTCCAAACTCTTGAAGTTGTATGTTACTATTCATCTCTTACGTTTATTGGTTTATATCCCCCTTCTCATTCTGCTGTTTATAGATGCCTGTTTGCACAAAGCAAGAATATATAGTTCTAAAGGATGTTTGTCATCACTTAAAGATTATTTATCCCAAATTTTGATCAGAAAATAAGTCCCCAAGTGGAATATTCTGAAATAAATATTATCCCTGTTGATGTAACCTTTGACAGGCAGTAGCATCATAAAAGAGGATTAATAAAACTTTTTCTTCCCATGATAATCAATTTATTTTCAATAAAGGTCTCTATCTCCCCTCCTCACACGAAACGAGAAAAATTACAATAATGTTTTCATTCTTAAAGAGTGGCTTTTTACATAACATGGAGTTACAATTTAAAGAAAGTGATAAAGATTGTTGGAGGAAATCTATACTATACTCTGAAGCTTACAATGTATGATGATACTATAATTTTATTAACCTTTCCTTAATGAAAATTACATAGTATAATATTTCATCAAACCTGCAGGAGTCTTAGGAACTGCAACTTGCAAGGAACAGTTCCTGATCTGAGCACAATACCAGGCCTTCTTTACTTGTAAGCATACTTCATCGAGAAATTTCTCTGTCCAGTTAAAATGTTTCTGTTTTGCTAACCTCTTGATAGTGTTGATATCGGCGAAATTCTGCTTAATAATTCTTCTATACCAGATAAGTTGAACTCATCTGCCACTCAATTAATTTGCGCTGATATTCAGAGAGTTAAATTTACAACCAGTGACAATTCATCTGATATATATTTTCATGTCACAGAGACCTTAGCAGAAACCAACTCACGGGAAATATACCTTCCAATAAGCTGTCTGATAATATCACAACCATGTAAGTTTCTGGTAAAGTTTGAAACTGCTCAAATCTTTCCTGGTTCATTCACTGATCTTTTTATCTCACTCCCTTCCTCTTCTCACCTCCCCCTCCCCCACTCCCTATCGACATCTACCAGTAGACGGTTGAATGTACATTAGTTCTTAACAAACACCCTTTTCTTTTTCATGTTTGAGTAACTTACTCTTGGTATCAGACTCTCAATAGTGGACTAAGTACTTTGGCGATGATTGCAGCATTCTCTCTGGAAACAAGCTCAATGGTTCTATCCCTTCGAACTTTTCTGCCCTTCCAAGTCTGCAGAAACTGTAAGGAGCTTCATTTGCTTCTTGTTTCTCAGGATGTTTTAAATTTCATTTCGATACTCTATTAAATGCAGTACTGACATTTCCTTCCGTTAAAATTATTTTTCTTGTAGGTCACTCAACAATAATAGGTTAAGTGGTTTTGTGCCAACTACCATTTGGGAGAATATGACATTTTCCCCAGACGCAAGACTTAGATTGTAAGAGTCTCATTTGTACATATTCCTCTTATCAGTACTTTATTTTCATGTTTATGTTCTCTACTTTCCACAATTTATTGGCTGTTTAAGTTAGTAACCATAAGAGAGAAAATAAAAGCTTTTTTGAAATCCCCAAGAGCTCATGAGGTTTGAAACACGGTGGGTAACGGTCCTTTACCCTTATCCATTTAAATTCCAGGTTTTTGTTTTCAGTAGGGTTTGAAGCCGTGACTTGCACCTAACCCATATGTCACAAGTTGTGCTCTTACTACCAGACCAAGGCCTTGGGAGCCAAGATAAAAGCTTTTTGTAGTTAATCAAGTCAAGTTTATGTTCCAATTTCAGTTTGGTAGTTTTCAACTTCACATGTAGTTTTGGATAGACAAAGAATGTATCCTGAAAAATAAAGTACATTCAAGAATAATGTGTCCATTGGCAACAAGAGTTTCTAGTTAAAAACTTAAAAATACAACAAGGAATAATCTGTCTGCCTTTTGTTTTGTTAGAGGTAGGTAATAAAGTGTGTATTCTGTCCTCTTACTAAACCATGCCATGTCTGACTAGAAAGGGCCCCTCAAATGTTAATTTATCAGATTGCCAGGCTTATCCAGTTTATCTCCTTTGTGCAGGAACCTTCAACGTAATTTACTCTCAGATATTTCAGGGATTCTTGATCCTCCTCCAAATGTCGATATTATGTAAGACCTAATTTCCGATAATCTTGTACATATATATTATTGTACTTACTTTCAGTTCTCGGCTTTTATAATTGTATGTGGCGAATCAAGCTCCCCTAACTCAATTGCTATTTATCGTTCATGGTCCTGTTTTTTTATAAGCTTTAATATCTGAAATAATTTTGTGGAGTCTTTAGTTTCTATTTTCTGCGATTAAACAGAATAACTAACAAGAAGAACTCTCAGGCAGACTTGCTATAGAACTTCCCATGACAACATTTGTGTTAATTAGCTAAGTTATAGATATTAACATTACACTAGCTGTAAAGTTTCTGTAAACCTTCAAGTTAGAAACGAGTAATGACAGGCAAGGGCTGTCCGTTAATCGTTACAGCAGTCCTCATTGGGAAAACTTCACTTTATTATATTTAATGGATGTGCAAAATTCTTTCTGGACCAAAAGCCAATTTTCATTTTATTGGATTATGAAATGTTCATATTGTTCATCTTATACTTTTAACATTCATCTGAAGCATACTCTGAATCAGTGTGGAATTACTAGTAAGAGTGAAGTTCCTTGATATTTCTGAGTTCTGACTTAAGTATTCATAAATGATGATGCTTTAATGGAATAACTTTCAGGCTTTATGGAAATCCTGTTTGTGGAAATGCAAATGAGCATCAGATTATACAATCTTGTAAATCAAAACATGAAGATGAAGAGTATGGAAGCTTGAACAACTCTATTCCAAGTTGTTCCGCACAGCAGCCTTGCAACAAGGATTTCGAACTTGTCCCAGCATTAACGGATGACTGCTTTTGTGCAGCACCTTTTGGAGTTGGTTTGCGTTTAAGAAGTGCCAGCATTTCAGACTTTCCGCCACATCGTAGTGACTTTGAACAGTGGATAACAAAAAGCGTTAACTTGGATTATTATCAGTTATTCATTCAATCGGTTGCATGGGAAAACGGTCCTAGGCTTAGGATGTTTCTAAAATTCTACCCTCCACGTACAAATGATTCTAAAAAAAATGATTTTGGCAAATTTAATGACAGCGAGATAGTACGGATTGCAAACAAATTTGCTTTGTTTAATCTTACTGGAACTGATATCTTTGGCCCATATGATCTGCTCAATTTCACTGCCATGGGGTATAGTTCTGGTATGTTTCCAAACCCGTTGTGTTTTTGCATAAGTAGGATATAATCTGTAATGTTACTGACAGATCAAATTCATTAAAATGTGGTCGTGTTTAGTTGTAGTTGTGTAATGATTTCCTGAGGAATTTAAAGTAAAACCAATTTGAATTCCGTTTGTTTTTACAACTGAGGTCACGAATGGAGAGTGATAAATACAAATTCTAGTTCAAATTTCTCTAGGGAGGCACAAGAACCCAAGTTTGAGATTAGCATGCAAGCTGAGAGAAATGCCTTTGATTATCTTACAACTTGTTTCTTCAGTTCTTATTTTATGTTTAATGCCTTCTCGGATATATTTCAACTAGACTGGAATTCTGGAACTCTTGTGCGCCTGCACGACTAATTTTTATTTTATTCTTGCTGATTCTTGAATATAATTATTATGATTATTATTAAATTCTTTTTTCTTTTTCTAGTCATGCTCAGATAAAAATTATCTTTCCATTGTGCTCCTTTTCGTTTCTGAAAATGTTTATTTATATCGTTTATCTTGTGATACAGAGCGTAGTTTCTTCTTGTTGTCATAGATGTTTTTAAGTATGAAACCAATGAAATTCTTTAGGCACCGTGTATGCTTTGACTCTCAACATCCTCATAAAAAATGCTAAACTGACAGAGATGCTAGTCAGTAGGGTCAACTAAGACTGAATTGACGACATTACCATAAGTGCTTAATTAAGTAAAATCTTAGTTAAACCATATGGTAATTTCATATGCTATCGTATAAGAGAGAGAATAACTTGCTCTCTTTTTGTCTTACTTCCTGCTTTCTCACTGTTAAATTACGAATGTTTTTCTTCTTGCAGTCCTTTTTCCCCCGGTGGGGGTAGGGGAAGGGGGAAGCAGAATCAGCAGAGCCACCTTGGTTGGAATTATCTTAGGGTCCCTATGTGCTGCAGCTGTGATACTTATGGCCATAGCATTTGTGTTGCTTAAAATGCGTTGGAGGTTCCATGTCTCAAAAGATCAACCATGTGAGTTAATCTTCAGTTATCATATTTGACTTTTGCTCAGCTATGGAGAGTTTCTTCTCCATCTCTTTCACTCACCCCATTCGTGAACCTGTTGGTTAAGTAGTCAATAGGTTTATATTTGACGAGCGCAAAACGCACAAGAAAATTTATGCTCGCTAGTCAAAGATATAGTATAGTAAAATTATTTTCTCCATAGGTATTAGATTTAAATAATGTTTAAATAATTTCTAGCTAACTGCTATCCAAGAGGATTAACACTTTGATTGGAATGATTATGAACCACAATTAACTACTAAAAGTAAAGCAAATAACAATTGATCGCGAAGAACTAGAGATTAGCGGAATTGGTTGGTTACCAGTGTGACAAATAAGGGTCATGACATGATAAGTGTAAGATTGTTATCTTGGAATTGGCACTGTTGAATTTCACTCTTAACGTTCTATTGATTCTCACGAATTCAACGGGTTATTATCCTATTATTCTGATTCAGGTTCCTCTCTCGATTAAACTTAAACCATTCAAATAAGCTAATATGAAGTGCGGTGAAACTTGCAGGAATCTGTTGGTAGGAATGGTCTAAGAGAAACTTCTCGCGAATATTTCTCAATCTTAATTCAAAAGGTAGATCACAAAGCTCTTTCGATTACTTTAAAGAAGTACCAAAATAAATTAAGGCATGCGTTACAACAATATTCAAAATTATCCTCTTCCGATTAAACTCGATAATGAATAAAATCACTACTAGAGTTAAAGCTCCTCCAACAAATTCAAGCAATCAAATCTACAGATAACAATCAAGTCACCAAATCATGTCAAATCCTAAGGTAAACTATTCCATAATCATGGAGGAAGTCATCACAAATTGAGTAAACGAATAAGAAAAAACCGATCCGCGATCCAAACTCCCATATTGAATTGGTGGAAAAATGATGAAATCTTGTGTCTTGAAGCCTCCAATGCTCTTCCAATCGTTCCTAGGTCAAATCCCCTTCAAAAACGTGTTTATCGTGTATTTATACCGTGTAGGAATAGTCTTAAACCGAAATAACCTTAATGGGTCGAAATAGGATTGCACAGACCTAAAAATTGCATTGACACGCCGTCGGGCACGTCGCGCCGCACGACGTGCCAATGGACAAAATCAGAGAGCTGTTCATTTCTGCCTAACAAAGTATATAGGCAGCCCCCTTGTTGGACATGACGTCACGTCATGACTTTGGAGAATATCAGAACTTGCTCAATTGTGGCTTGTTGTGTTTGTTTGAATTGCTACAATGTTTGGCACGTTGGCGGACACAAAGTGTCTTGCCAACTTTTCATTCCTTAGTTCCTCCTCTTCTGCTTTTTATTTCTTTCACTTTCAAATACGTACTCGGTCCTCGGTCCCCGAACTCGATCCCGATTTACTCAGACTTCAAAGTTCTCTTTTTATTCAATTTAACTCCAAAAACTCGTCTTAGCCCGGAATCTAAACCTCCACAACAAAAAATACATAATGAGTATAAATTGTCCACATTTTAGCTCAGTTACAATTAAAGTGTAGCAAATAATAGGTGCAATATAGCCAAAAACTCATATTTCTAGCCTATCATCAATATTTTCTTGGATGGTCTGATGAATCACCAAAAAAGGGACCTGAAACCACATTCTTTGAGTGCTTCATACGATTTCCAGCTTCTGAAGAACACAAATTTGCCAGCAAGTGTACAATCTTGTCTTCCTTACCCTACTTGTTTAGATTCTCTATATAATCAAGAATAACACAGAGTTGCCAGTATTGACCATCTTTTCCTATGTGGCAAATTATTTTTCTTAGTACCTTCATTTGTAATTTTAACTATGATACTGCTTGATGATTTACTTTAGAATTTTCTTTAGAAAAGAGTTAAGCAATATGCTTCTTCGCATGGACAGAGAATTTGCAGTTTATGGAAAGTTTGTGCATATTTACAGTAAGCTCTCCGCGCAGGCCCCATCCCCCTAAAACAAAAAGTGGAAAAGAAAGAATAGAAGGTGTGTGTGCTGGACATATATACCTAAGGAATACCCTCTTTGTAATGCTTCTGTTATTTGTACATTAATTAGACTACTATTAATGTTCTTTGCTAGTCAGGATTATTTGATATTCTTCAAGTGAACTAAGTTAGCTGAAGCCAACTATCATATAAAAGGTTCATTTGTATTAATGTCACAATCAATAACAACAACAACAATAATAAACCCAGTGCTATCCCATAAGTGGAGTATGGGGAGGGATAGTGTATACGCAGATCTTACCCCTATACCCTAATCTGTTTTTTGCATTCTTTTTATGTTTGGGGAGGGAAGTGTGTATGCTGACCTTACCCCTACCCTATTCTTTTTCTTTCATTCTTTTTATGTCAACTTTTCAAAATGTTTTCAATGGATATCTAGTTCTGAGTAATTGAATCTTCTATGGCATTGATGTCTTTCATGCTTAAACAAATTTACACAAGACCACGTGGAACTCATAGTGATATTCCTTCATTTCTTTATGTAGCCCCAAAATTTCCAATGAGAATAGAAGGTGTTAAGGCATTCGGTTTTAAGGAATTAGAGGCAGCAGCAAGCAGTTTTAGCAGCACTACTGAAATTGGACAAGGAGGGTATGGAAAGGTCTATAAAGGCATTTTAGCAGAGGGTACAATAGTGGCAATAAAACGTGCACATCAAGGCTCATTGCAGGGAGAAAAAGAGTTCTATACTGAGATAGAATTATTGTCACGTTTGCATCATCGAAATCTGGTTTCTTTGGTGGGATACTGTAATGAAGGAGGTGAACAAGTAAGATTCTCCTAACTGGAACAGTAATATATATTAATATACATACATATAAATGAACCCAGAACAGACCGTTGGGAAGCAGATTACATGTGACTTTGTAATAGTTAACTATGTGTTCATGCAGATGTTAGTGTATGAGTTCATGCCAAATGGTTCCCTACATGATCTTCTCTCGGGTACGTCATCTATCCTACCTTTGCCTATGGTGTCATTTGACTTCCTTCTGCTAAAATCAAGCACATCAATTCTCCTCTTTTCACTTTGTTTCTTTCGTCTGGAGGAAAGGATGTTTTATTTCTTACCTAAGAAAGAGGGTGGGAGATATATCCCTCTAGTAGTGTGCTTGCGTAGGTGAAAGTAAAGCTATGATTTCTCTCATTCCAATCACCACTATTAGTTTCCTTGTTTTTTACTTGTGTGGTCATTGGCAAGTTTGTCGTGTTAAACTTTATATTCTGAATTTTAATCATGTGCCAGTTTCGATATGAATATTAGAACATGCATCTCCAAATTAAGATTATTACTAAGATTTTACTTATTTTTACAGCTAGATATAGGGTATCTCTGAGTCTTGGAACAAGGCTATACATTGCTTTAGGTGCTGCCAGGGGCATTGTCTACCTCCACACTGAAGCTGATCCACCAATAATTCATCGTGATATCAAGGCAAATAACATACTGTTGGACTCTAAGTTCACCGCAAAAGTCTCTGATTTTGGAATCTCAAGGCTAGCACCATTACCTGATGCTGTAACGAGTGGACATGTATCCACTGTTGTGAAAGGAACTCCAGTAAGGCTTTACTCATCTTATACGTTGAAGCCCACAATAGAAAAGCTAGAAAATGGCAATGAAATAAGACCTGCAGCTTGAGAATGAACATCAGAATACCATGCCTTATACAGATTATAGAATTAAACATCTATCACTGTTATACTGTGATTAACAATGAGCAAATTATGATTTTCAGATATTTTACCATTTTGAGCTTAACTAATCAAGTATGATTCCATCGCCAAGTTACAATAATGAATATAATATACATATAGAGAAAAGTATGAAGCGTGGGTGGATCTCGTCCAAATCTATCTCTCTTCTTCTCTCTCTCACTTGCTTGGTTGGTCTTTCCTTCTTTCCTTCCCTCTTTTTCTCAACTTCACTCCGTGAGGTTTAATCATGAATGCACATACTATAGTCCTCTTGTATTTCAAATTTCTTTTTACCTTTTCAATTATTTTTTCTCTGCTTTCCAAAGATTGCTGACAGTTGCCAAATTTTGGCACTTATGTAGGGCTACCTTGATCCTGAGTACTTCTTTACTCACAAGTTGACAGAGAAAAGTGATGTTTACAGCCTTGGTATTGTGTTTCTGGAGCTTTTAACAGGGATGCGACCTATATCTCATGGCAGGAACATCGTCCGAGAGGTACTTGATGCTATTTTTCCCTAAAGTTTTATGCATTTCACTTTGTCCATGAGGATGGTAATCTTCAAGAAAACATGAATTAGATAGCTCTTTTAGATATTGAAGATAAGCAATACTCACGTGTTTGACCCATGAAAAAGAACCAGGCCCTCATGTGAGGAGGCGTGTCGAAGACATAATTAAGTATAAAAGTGTGCTCTCTCCAAAAGTTGAGTTGGTCACACACTTCAACAATTTTGTTTGCATTGAATTATGTAGCCTCTCTAGGTAAGTTGGATGCTTTGATGTAAACATTGTGATACAAATTACGATCAGCATCCATATACGCATCCCTCTAATCTCAAATACTATCGAATAAGTGTTTCTCCAGATAAATATTTGAAGTCCTCAATTATCTAGCTAATCCAACGTTAGCACTCACCATCCTGAAAAGAATGGGGGAGTTCAGAATACGAGGAGCAACATATCTTATTTTTTATGTGAATCAGACATTGATTCAAAAGGAACTATAAATTACAGCTGTTAAATATATTTTAAAAAATTGGAGAAAGAAAAGGAAAAACAGAAACTATTAATTTGACTCCTCAAAGTGAAAATGGAATTGTTTTTGGAACGAATGAGTAAGAAAAGTTACTTTTGTACTAATGACAGGTGAATGCAGCATGTCAATCAGGGACGATGGCTTCTGTCATTGACAGGAGTATGGGTCCGTATTCCTCAGAATGTGTCAAGAAATTCCTGGATTTAGCCCTCAGGTGTTCACTGGACGAACAAAAGGACAGGCCTACAATGCTAGAAGTGGTGAGAGAGTTAGAGAACATCACTTATATGCTTCCGGCATTCGACAATAATACTGCACCCGATTTAGATGTTTCCATATCTGGAATGTCATCGTCATCACCAACTTCGGCTTATTCTAGACACACCACCACCAACACCACTATGGATTTTCAAGGAACTGAGCTTGAGCTTGTGAGTGGTGTTATTCCCTCCATCAGGCCTCGTTGATGCGTCTAAGGACTTGCTACCCTTCTTCTGAAGTATCAGAAGTTCAGTATTAAGTCCAAGGTATTTAAATATATAAGCAAGTTGAATAAATTGTGAGAGGAATAAAAGACTTGTATATAATCATTATGCTGTTGTTGTTCCATTAGATATGCACTCTGGTCTTTTATGACAATAATAAGTATTATCAATAGCTTCAACTAAGTGTTTGGATCAAGATTTGATAATTTGCACGCCTGTGCTTTTAACATAGTAGTATAGACAGAATTCAAAAAAAGAGTGATTTTATCATTTCATCTAAGAGTTTAATGAATATACTAACATTTTTTATTGTTATAACCAAGCATTGAAATTATCACCAAAGGATATTTTTAAAATTTTCATGCTATTGAATTGTTTTATTCATCAATTTTAATCTCTTTACTACACATGATATGAAAATGATAACGTGTTATTATAAATTTTTTACGATAATTATCAGAAACTAGTTGAAAGAGTTTTTTTTTTTTTTGTTGAGAAACTGGAACTTTATTTAATTGAAAATTACACACAACAGTTTTGATCCTGTGGATCATTACAAGGTAGGATAACCCATGCATAGCATGCTGGTTACCTAGTTTTGCTAGGTGCCTACAATCATGGATAGAAACTGATATGACATTAACATCTCCCACTCTGTCCGCCAACATCGTGATCGTGACACAGGTTGGAGGATTAACTAGATGACAGAGTTTATTGATACTAGAAAGCATGGATGCATGCTTTGCCAAAAGGTGAGTCACCTCATTGCCTTGACGGAAGTTATGCTGGATCACTACCATGTCCATTTTGGAGATTGATCACCTGCATGTATTAAATGATAGAGTCATAAGTTATACAGCCATTGTTAATATAGATAATTACCTGTGTGGGGTCTGTTTCCACCTCTAAAGGGTGTAGCTTCATTTCATGAGCGAGGTGTAGTCCTAAGTAGAGGGTTTGTAGTTAGGTCTGAATGGGTGTTTTTGGTAACATCTCATTTGGAATCCTAAGACACAATCCCCAATAGAGTTCCTAAATACCCTACTCCTCCATGTGTATCACCCCTTTGAAGGCTCGTCTATATTTAATTTGTACCAACCTCTAGTTGAAAGAGTCAAAGTAACCTATTAGTGTATTACTTTTTCGTGTTTTATTTTCACTGATTGTTTCTTAATTTTAATTTTCCGTTCTTTTAAAGTTGGTCAACTGGTTATGTTACTACTTCCTTTCTTTTTCCTTTTGAGTATATATTACTACTTTCTGTCTGTATTATCTACTTGATGCTTTTGCCAAATATGTTGAGGTGGCCGTTTATGTGCTGAAAGAATCTCCTATCAGTTTTTTTGTACTATACAATAAAACGACTTTTCCTAAAATGCGAGAGAAATAATTTCCTATAGCTTGGGAAATTAGGTTAAAATTGTGTGTTTTTATTATTATCTATGGTGTTTTTCTTCGTATACATTAAGGATCTGAAAACCAATAAAAATAGCTACCAATTTGCATTACTTAATTTTTTGATATATGGATAACCCGGCATTTTTAATTATTTCTTCGTTCATCTTTATTCTTTTTCAATGGTAAGTCTAGAGCTGTCAATACAGGTTGGCCCAACCTAGCCTAACCCACCAAGTTCAGGCGGGCTTTGGAATTTGACGGGCTTGGCTGGGCCGGCCCATTGTCTTGATGAGCCTTAAAATGATCAGCCCAACCCAGCTTTATGTGGGTCACAGGCCGGACCACCATTTTCTAAAATTATATTTCGTATTTTTTAAAATTTAAATTTTAACCTAAAATGATATATATATATATATATACATATATATATATATATAAGTCAAAAAACATACTTGTTGAATAAAAAGCTTCTGCAAAACTTAATAACTTTTGACATTGTTCCGATAGATTACTACAACAACAACAAGGAGAATAATATTTCCAATAAATTACTATAAAACACAAAAAAAGAAGAATAATATTTCATTCATTAAAAGTCAATACTCAAAACAAACTACTCAAAAATATTTTCAAGGTGCTCATGGCATATCCAATACCAACAAATCATCCTCATGAAGCCTATTTGAATCCTCTTGTGAAAGAAAAATGTCTTAATATCTTCATTTTCATTTAAATCTATAATTATATGCAGTGTTAATTAGTTAAACATTAAGAAATAACTAAAATTTTAAGAACAATAAATATTTATATTCACATAAAAAATATTACCAGTTAGATTGAACTACTCTTTTTGTTATTTTTAGTTCCCTATATTTTTTATATTTTTAATTAAATGCGTCATAAACTCACGGGCCAGCCAGCACAGCCTTGGTCAAGCATCATTGGTCACGGGCTCATTTGGACTAGGCTTAAAAATCTCGTTTTTAAATGTCCTAAAAAAATCTTAGCGCAATCAAATTAAATCACGCGCTGAATTGGGCCGGCTCAGTGGGGTTTGGCAGCACAGCGGGCAAACCCATATTGACAGCTATATGGTAACATAATGAAAAATGCACTTAATTACTATCTCATCTACTAATCATTTTTTTCTCTATGTATGAGTATTATCTGAGCATCTCATACGCGTTGTGTAAGGGCTTCGAGTTATAAAGGTTACAAGGTTCATCTATCTATATTTCCTTAAAGCTTTAGTTTAATTAGATATTCAGATTATGCCCCACATGAATATTATAACCAACCTAAGAATTCATTATGTTACAAGATCTTTAGATCATTTGAATTTAATTGTGATGTTTAACTAATTGTATTAAATTATTTATGTTTCAAATGGATTAAAAAGGAGGGGAGAATATTTAAGCGCAGAGTGTGTATGTGCACTATGAAAATTCCTTTTCCAAAGGCTTAAACAAAAATAAGGGAAAAGAACAAAGAAATTTGAAGTCAAAGTCTCTTTGTACGGTCATCTAACAAAAGTTCGAACCACGTTAGAGAATGAATACATTTTTATTTATTTAGTTATATTTTTAATATATTTGTACCGATTCTTTTTCTATGGAATAAATACTGCATAATCATCTCATTTAAAAATTTAGACTTTAGAGATAATACATGTTCCTTAACTTAATTAAATCTTTTGTCCTTGACCTTCACAAATTGAAAACACATATGAACCAAGATCTATCGTTCAAAATTTTTACACAGACAAAGACAATGAGCTATTGAAGCATATATTCAACACAAGTCTGTTAAATTCTATGGTCATCTAACTAAAAGTTCGAATCATATTAGAAAATGAATATATTTTAATTTATTTAATTATATCTTTAATATGCCTATGACATACTAGTTCTTTTTTCTAGGGGTCAAACACGTGTATTATATGATCATCTTATTTAAAAATTTAGACATAATACATTTTTTTTACTTGATTAAATTTTCAGTGGTGTCCTTGACTTTTACAGATGAAAATACATATGAACCTAAGATTTATCGTTCAAATTTTTTACACAGACAGAAACGATGAGCTATTGAAGCCTATATCCTACACAAGCATATGTAATTGAATATATATATATATATATATATATATATATATATATATATATATATATCACATAATTAGGATTCAAACTGGAATGCGACAATATATCAGCAAAAATATACGTCACGAGACATGCTCCGATTTAGGAATTCTTCTTGGCTTGTTACAACTTTGGGACTTTGCTATACTAAAGGTCGTAAACGCCATTGTCATCAAATATTTGGACGTCGAGAATTAATTAACTTCCCCTCTCCGTGACGCTATACATATATACAACAACAGAGCAGTCATCGTCCCAGCTTTGATACATATACAAAATTGAGTACTTAAGTTATCTACATCATCTTGAAATAAGTAGCCAATCTCTTCATCAATCTCAACTGTATTGCCATTTTAGACTTTATTATGTCTCCATTCAGAGGGGCGGATCCAGCTTTTTAGTACCGGGTTCAACTGAACTCGGTATTTTCGTTGCGGATTAGGGGCGGCCCTTCCATAAAGCAACTGCTTTAGGCCCCATACTTGTAGGGGCCTCATTTTTTGTTACACTTAATAGGTTATGTATTAGTTTAAAAAAAGATTTTGTGTAGTGAAAACGTTTGATTTCATTCTTTAACAAGTATAGAGTAGAAGCATTTGCAACTGCTATGATTTCTACCAAGAAAATTGCACTTGAAATGAATGTCGAATCCGATTCGTAAGAAACGTATGATATATAGGAAGTAGCAATTTGATGAGAATGTTGATAATAAAATCTCAAAATCTTTTGAAGAGTCCTTTAGAGTTGATTACTTTATACATAGTAGACAAGGCTATTTTTTCACTTCAAAATAGATTTGAACAATTCGAAGCATATGAAATTTTTTTTTTTATTTAGCGGTAAAAATTAAGATCACCAGATGATGAAAATTTTAAAAAATATTGCCTTAACCTTGAATGTTCCTTAAAGCATGATAACCAATTCGATATTGATGGTTTGGATTTATTTCAGAATTAAAAATATTAACAAAATAGTACAATTAGAAGATAATAGTTTAATTGAGACACTCGGTGAAATAAAAAAAATTTGATTCTTTTATCAAATGCCTATATTACTTATGTCGCTTCAGCAGAAAGAAATTTTCAAAAATTAAAATTGATAAAGTCTCACCTAAGATCAATAATGTCGCAATAAAGGTTAAATGGATTAGCTATATGTCAATTAAGAAAGAATTATTAGAAGTTAAAGACTATAAGAAAATTATTAATAACTTTGTATCTAAGAACGCTAGAAAAATATACTTCAAATAAATAAATAACCTTTTTTTTTTTAGAAAAAAAAGTTAAGGCCCCTCATAAAGTTGGCTTTAGGTCACAAAATGCTTCGGGCCGCCCCTGAAATTTATGTATAAAAATTTATTAAAATTACAGTAAATAGTAAATATGATCTCATAACTTTTAAAATAATAAATTTCAATGTTAAAAACCTTAAAGGTTGAATCCATAAAATTTAAATACTGGATAGGCCTGTCCGCTGTCGACCAGCAGCATCCAAGTATCCAACAGCCAACTGCTCAAAAGACTTTATTTCACCTAAAATAATCCAAACACCAATAACTATCTTTTTTTTTCCTTTTCCAAATATATCAACCCCCCTCTCTCTCTTCCCGTACGTATCTATCCACTAGTTGGTTTATGTATTTATTGTTGGAGGAATCACGACAAGGACAATATTGCCATCATCTCTTAATTACTCACGTATTTACATATATATATATATATATATATATATATATACATACACACACACATCATCCCACTTCTCCATAATATCTGTAAGCTATTACGGCTAAATTACTTCAACAACCCCAAGCATATATATTTAAAGCCTGCGCTCTTCTCTTTTGAGATAAAATTATGGGTCATGTTTGAATTTTGATCCCACTTTTCGATTTTGTGGACGAAATAAGAAGCTCACTGTTGTTGATTCTACCTGCATTTGGTACAAAAGGATATTCAAAGGAGTTTATAAAGTCTTGGTCGATCACTTCACCATTGCCTTGATGTTTTGGATTGAATACCTAACATGGGGTAAGAGCCAATGTTTAGCAAATTATTTAATTTAACACTTATACATCTGCATTACACGTGCTGAAGAGTGTCGAGTTGCGCGCGCAGTGTTCCACTTCTACATCAGGTATATTCTTCCAACTTCTAGTCACAACAAAAAGAAACTGGAATTAACTACGGTTGTTAAATGGGATTAGCGATAGAATTTTTCTGTTTAATTATAGAATTTGTCCGTCGCTAGTTCCTGCTTTTTTAGTAGTGAGTGTTTATAATATAAATGGTGAAATAATGTGGGTCTATTTGGAAAGAACCATGTTTGTGTATTTTGTAATTCCTCCTTTGTTTGCTTTAAAACTGTTGAGCAGACAAATTCGGAACTTTTCTTCTGCATGTTGCAAATAATGGTAATTAGGCTAAGGTAGTTTGGCTTATTGACTAATCAGAATGGTTCTCTGGAACAGCAAAGTGCTACTACTAGCACTTCCTGATAGGTGTAACGGCTTTATTTGTTTCGAAAATTTTTGACTGCTATAATAAGTGCTACACTATGACATAATACGAAAAATTAGTTCCAAGAACAATTTGGTCATTACATTATTATGGAGAGGTCTGACTGTATATTTAATTTTTTCTTTCCATATTCCCAGCTTTTTTTTATGGCTCATCAGAATTGAAACTGGCTACCTATCTTTGGCCAGATATTTTTCTAGAGTTTGAAGATGGAGGGAATAAGATATTCTGGATATGTTTTTACTACGGCAATTTATTGTTTTATGCTACTTACAGTTGCTCAAGTTACTCATCCTTCTGAAGGTTGGCTTTCTTCTCTTTTTCTTAATTAAAGTTTATATTATCTTTTCTTGAGCACAGTTTAATTTATGCTTGGATGCATAAAGGGTTTTGTTGTCAATTATTTATTTTTATTTCATTAAATAGAAGTGCTTTCAGTAATGTCTATTTTTTACAAGATCCTTTATGCTAATTAATGGTTAAAATTTCTTGTAACAAAACCTTGAGCTAACTTTAATTTCCCAATGACGTTCTCCACAATTTATGTGGTATATCTTAAAAGACTAGTTCTTTGCATTTTTTTTATACACACCAATTTTTGATTTGTACTCTATTCTTTGTCCTTTTATGATTTTCCTCCTTAATTATGTTGGCATCATTTTCTTATTTGCACCATTGTACGTAATTTGCCCCTCCTTTTGATTGCAGCCAAGGCAAGAATGACACCATTCTTTTTATTTGCAAAATCGTAGCATTTTACTCGTGAAGAGGAAAATTAAGAATAACACTACTCCTTCCGTCCTAATTTATGTGAAGGTGTTACGACTTCAAGAGTCAAACAAATCTTTCTATGATTGTGATTCTTTTTACAATATTTTAAATTATTAATTAATATGACTTATAATACTTTTTAGATAGTTTCTAAATATGTTAATTTTTCTCAAAAATTTAAAGATTTTATAACTAGATTCACAGTTAAAATTAAGAAGTTTGAATCTCGATAAACAAAAGTGTCACGTAAATTGGAGCACTCGGAAAAACTAAAATACTACTATGCCTTCGGGATGGCCCAACTGGTTTGGAGGGATGGATGATCCGGGTCGCGCTTATCGCACAAGCCCAGTGCGGTTTACATTCCCTATGTGCTCACCACAGAGTGCTCACGTTGTGGCAGTGCGGGCTTTTCTAGGATTCCAAAAAAATACTACTACTCAAGCGCACCGGAATTAACGTGCTATTTATATATCATGCCCCTTTACAATTTTGAATTTAAGAAAATAATTTTTTAGATCTCTTATGTGTAAAAGACATATCTCTTACGTGTAAAAATAAATCTCCCATGTATAAAAAAAAAAAAAGTAAGGTCATAAAAGAGCCAAAAAACCAATTTACCCGGAATTAACACTATGTTTCATCGTCTCTCTATTCTCTTATTACTACATAAATTTCAAACTTGCCTTTCAATAACTCCATTTCTCTTACGTTGTCAATATATTCTCCCTTCACTTCACTAACTTCATCAGTTCCCTCAATCTTAAATTCTCAATCACTTTCACTCTTAAATATGGCATTGTTTGTATTAGTCCATGTTAAAAGCAGGTTTGAGCATCTTTTTGATAGAGCTGATGCTTAATTCTAAAGAAAATTTTATTTTATGGTTACATTTTCCATACTGAGATGATCAATTATGAGTCTTAACCATTTCCTATTGCCATTTGCAGTCTCAGCTTTGGTATCTGTAAAAAGTGGTTTAATTGATAATAAGGAGTATCTGAAGGATTGGCAGAAGGGTACTGATCCATGTTTATCAAACTGGACTGAAGTTTATTGTTTTAACAAAGTTGGAGAAGATGGGTACTTGCATGTCAGAGAGCTGTATGTCACTCTTCTCTATTTTATAATCTACTAGAAATAAACTTTATTGTTGCATAATTAGGTTGATTACCTATATTTTCTAAATGATTTGTATTTCTCATGCCATTTAAAAAATCTTAATTTACCTTTCCTTATATTCTTGTATTCTCTGATTTTGCTCCGGCTGTCCTATATTCTTGTATTTTCTGATTCTTAGATTTCTATTACTTCATATTTATCTCTTTCGCTCTGGTATCTATCTTGCTGTTGTTACTGCTTATTGCTAGTGCTTCTTTTCGTCTTTCTTTGAGCGTCTATTGGAAACAACCTCTTTACATTCAATAGATAGATGTAAGGTGTGCGTACACATTACCTTCCCAGACCCCACCTGTCGAATTACACTGGGTTTTTTTTTTTCCATACCTTGGTCGTTAACAAATCATCTCGTGTTTACCCTTAACCGTACCATAGCTCTAATATGAAATATAATGAAGGGTAATATATTCAAAAGGAAGATTTTTCCGAAGTATTTAGACAAGTGGAATCACATCCGTCTATGCAGGAGCTCCGTTAAAATTAGGGTAAATATGTAGCATTTGCTAACGGCAGCAGTATGAATGGTCGGAAGTATAACAGAGAATAAAATTGAGATATTTGATATAGTAGAGAGGTAAATTTGGACATTTTCCCAAGATTTTATAATTAGCTGCAACCTCTAGCAAAAGATGTCTCTTTACTACTACTATCTTGTGTGAGTGCAATGCATGAAATGACATTAAACCTCTTTTTCTCCTTGTGCAGCCGTTTGATGAATATGAATCTTTCTGGAAGTTTAGCTCCTGAGCTTGGACAACTATCCCATCTTAAAATTATGTGAGTTATATTATTTCACATATAACATTATTTATGTAAAAACAAAATGGAAATTTTTACTTATTTTTCTATCATATATGCAACTTACTATTTTAAAAAATATATATTATTCTCTTTCTCATAGGAATTTCATGTGGAATGATTTGACTGGAAGTGTACCGGGGGAGATTGGAAAAATCAAGTCTTTGAAACTTCTGTAAGTTGAACGGAATTCAGTTCCTCTTTTTATTTGCTTCCATCTTGATTTACTAATGTTAAAGCCTAACAAAGGGAAGCCTTGGCATAACCGGTAAAGTTGCTGCCATGTGACCAGGAGGTCACAGGTTCGAACCGTAGAAACAGCCTCTTGCATATTTGCAGGGTAAAGTTGCGTACACTAGACCCTTGTGGTCGGGCCTTTCCCCGAACCCCGCGAATAGCGGGAACTTACTGGACTGGGCTGCCCTTTAAAGCCTAATGCTTGTGAAGAATATGTTCTAAAACTTTGTCCATTGGTTTGATCCAAGTGCAATTATGTTGATGTAGGCTCTTGAACGGAAACCGATTTTCAGGATCTTTACCTGATCAGCTTGGATATCTCTGGAACCTGAGAATATTCCAGATAGACCAGAACCAGATATCTGGAAGCATTCCTAAATCCTTTTCCCATTTAAATAGCATGCAACATATGTGAGTGCAACTTATTTTGATTGTTATGAAAATTGGAAGAAGTCTAAGAGTTTATCTTTGCTTATCTTATGTGAACATATCTTGTGTCTGCAGCCACTTCAACAACAACTCATTAAGTGGTCAAATCCCTAAAGAGCTTTCCAATATCTCCACTCTGATTCACTTGTAAGTTAATGGAAGAGATTCTTCTTAGCTTCTCTTTCTCGTAACACGTTTGCCGAGGGCCTTTTGAAAACAGCCTCTCTACCTTCACAAGGTAGAGGTAAAGTCTGCGTACATACTACCCTCCCCAGACCCCACTTGTGGGAATATATTGGGTTTGTTGTTGTTGTTTTCATAAATTTAGACTAACTTTATCTGTTTTTGCCTGTAAACTAATGGAGTAATGTTTTTGTGATGATACTTTTTTGTCAACAGGCTTTTGGACAATAATAATCTTTCAGGATACCTTCCTCCTGAGTTTTCAGCATTTCCATCTATTCGGATAATGTAAGTCCCTACATACACACACACATATGATATGCATATATTGAACCTGATGTGTGACTTTGATCAACTGTATTTTTCTTAAGAGGTATAACTATATCTTGACAAGCAACTCTCTTTCTGAATTTTCTTCTGCAGCCAACTTGATAACAACAATTTCACCCATTCTGAGATTCCAGCTTCTTATGGAAACATTTCATCATTAGTGAAACTGTAAGTGCTCCTTGAACATGTTTTTCTCTTTTGTTCTTTTCTTATCCTCTTTTCCTTCTTCTAGTTTTTCACTTGACCGGACGAGGTTAATTTATCTCTATGACACAGCATTATTTAGTTTTACATTTGAAGGACTAGCATAGTAAAGGTTGTAGCTACTAGAGCAATGAGGGAGGTGATTCGATGATTAAATTTGTGCTATGCACCTTTGAAATTTCAAATGCTTCTTCCTCCTGTCTAATATTACGTGCAATTTAGAAATTGTTTACTGTCTTTATCAATTTTTGAGATTGTTATGTCTGCCGTGAAGGGGAGCCTTGGAGCAACGTTAAAGTTGTCTCTGTGTGACCTATAGGTCATGGGTTCAAGCCATGGAAGCAGCCACTAATGCTTGCATTAGGTTAGGCTGTTTACATCACACCTCCTAGGGTGCAACCCTTCCATGGACCGTGCGTGAAAGCAGAATATCTTGTGCACCAAGCTGCCTTTGTTTATGTCTGCCGTGAGTAGTCTTAATTTACATGCATATATTGGACAATGTATATGAAAGAGAATGTTCAGTACATCTTATTATGATGGATCGAGTAGATAGAATAAGACGTAAAGTTGAATCCTATTACACCTACTCAAATGGAGATGCAATGCTTCTGTTAACAGAAGTCTCAGAAACTGCAAGTTGCAAGGATCCATTCCTGATCTTAGCAGAATACAGAACCTAAGCTATCTGTAAGTTCAAGTTTACAATAGTTTCTTCTACTTCCTATTCTTCTTGCTTCATGATTATTTGACTAAAAAAAAATCTTCTGAAATGTTTCATCTTCCTGCTTACTGTTTATACAGTGATCTCAGCTGGAATCAACTGTCTGGATCGATACCTCAGAATAAGTTTTCCAACAATATGACAACTATGTATACTCCGCGGTTTCTTGCTACATGATTTCATATATCTAGTGCCTCATTTCAGCCATATTTTTAGTTCATTATATCTCTGTATTTTTCCTGTCATCTGTCCTCATCTAATCCGTTGTTACATATTCATAATGCAGTATTTTGTCACACAATCGTCTTGATGGATCTATTCCGAAGAGCTTTTCATCTCTTCCTTCTTTGCAGAAACTGTGAGGATCTTCACTGTGTCTTACAATATTATCTCTTTAGTATTTCGTAACTCAATTTTATGTATAACGAATCGACTGGACGGCCTTGTCACAGGTCAGTGGAGAACAATCTTTTGAATGGTTCCTTTTCTACCGGCATTTGGCAAAAGAAGTTTACTTCAACTTCCAGACTTGTGATGTAAGATCCGATGCCAAATAGTAACATCAAATTTGTGATATTAAATAGTACTATCATTTACTTCAGGAATGAACCTTTTCTCATTAGTCTGGATTTTTCTGAGGGAGTTTTCTAACTCTTCTATCTTCTTTGCAAACCTAGTGATCTTCGGAATAATTCACTTTCAGACATTTTGGGTACTCTTGAACCTCCTCCAAATGTCACTCTAAGGTATGGTTTTCCTTTCCATATTCAATGAGAAAACTTACGAGATTCCATTGATTACTCATTGTATGATCTCACTGTCACTTCATCTCCACATTTCTATAGTAACGGAATCTTTACACAAATAGCAAATTAGATTCACTGTTTACTTTTCCTAGCCGGTATACATAGATTATAGATTGATAATATACAGTTATATACATATTATATATATATATATATATATATATATATATATATATATATATATATATATATATT